>LOEQ01003040.1:4945-15270 GCA_001685075.1 Bramus lutescens | reverse complement strand
GAAAGGGTTGGCACAGGCAACAGCTAAAGCACAACATCCCTTTCGCCACGCCTAGTTTGGGGAATCATTTTTGTGTCTTGATTTTTAAGACAACACAAAATGCTCTGCTAAAATCCCAAGGAACTGGAAACCCAACGTCAAAAAGCCACTCCCCCTGTGTAGGGCAGGCCTATTTAGAACTGCCTTTGATGCCTTGTGTTTCATTTTCTGTGTCATTCCATGAGCTTGGTCCCTCTGCAAGAACCCAGGAGGAAAGCAAACTTAAACCTTGGCGGGTGTTTGGTCCCTGGCAGTGCTTCAAAACCCCAGGCTGAGAGCATCTCTATCATCTATGACCCACTACTTCCAAGGTTGCTGGGAGCATTTGTTTCCTTGAAACTTATATGAAAAAATGAAGACTTTGTGTATTCTTTTTATTAATCAATAGAATTGCAACCCAGGTCAAAACAAACATATGAAAACATGCTAAGCACACGTGGGAGGAAAGATGCGTGTTGGAGGAATCCTTGGATTCGCTCATGTATTTAAGCCAGTGCACTGGTTGCGGGTTTCTTGGGCTTTTGTAGGAGCTCATGAGTGTTGAGGCAGAGCCCATCTATTCAAGTTTGCCCAGGCCTGTATCGTTCTTCCCTGCTGCTCCAGGATTCACTGATAACCTCGTATCATTTTGAAAGGTGTCTCAGTTTGGACATTAAATTATATGGCTCCCTAGACCTGGAAACCTGTCCTCTAATGAAGGCTCAAACATCTAGCAAGGCCACTCAAACTGGACCATGACCAACTGCCCCAGGAACATCTGAGGAGCAAAGCTACCTCAACCACAGTGCTCACAAAGAATCAAGTGTCTGTCTAGTACAGATGGCCAGGGTCACTGTGTGGTTTTTTGTTTTTGTTTTTTTTTTTCAACTTGGCTCCTGGCTCACCTCTGATAGATGGCACTAACCTGAACACAGGAGACATTTTCTAGGTCTATGTCTTGAAATTGAAGACTTTGTTCTCCTAACTCAGTGAAAGAATCCTTTTTAAATTAGCCCATTTGGTGACCGTGAAAAACAGCACTCCAAAATTCCATTTGGACCCCACAGGAGATATCTCAGGGGTTGGAGAGATGGCTCAGTGGTTAAGAGTTACTCTTGAGGAGGATCTGGGTTCAACTCCCATAACTCGCATGGTGGCTCACAACCATCTGCAGCTCTAGTTTCAGGGGATCCAATGTCTGGTGCACCTACTTATTCACACACATAAAGTAAATACATCTAATAAAAACAAAAATTTAAAAAAAAGTCAGGTGTAGTGGTGCATGCTTTTAATCCCAGCACTTGAGAGGCAGAAACAGGTGGATTTCTGTGAGTCTGAGACCATCCTGGTCTACAGAGAGAGTTCCAGGGCAGCCAGTGGTACGTAGTGAGACCCTATCTTAAAATAAAACAAACAAAAAAATGAGAGAGAGAGATGTCTTAAAGATAGACCTAGGGAGTTATTTCCCAGAAATTCTGAAGAACTGGACAGAACTCACATAAAAGATGGATGAGCTTCTTGAAGGGCACATTGGGTGCCCACCAAACAGCACCCTGTCTTAGTGACTTCTAGGAAGACCGCAGCTTCCCTGCGATTGCCAGTGACACCCTGGAGCATGAGTCACATAAACCCTGTGTCAGCTTTCCTTTACTGTGACCAAATCCACTTAGAGGAGAAAAAGTAACCAGGTATGATACTGCGGGCCTGCAATCCCTGCTGCTCAGTGGGCAGGGAGAGGAGAAACACAGGATCAAGGCCTGCCTCACAGCAGGGTGAGTTCAAAGCCAGCCTGATCAACTCAGCAAGGTCATTTCTTTAGAACAATAAATGTAAAGGGCTGGGGATACATCAAAGCAATAGAACACTTGCTTTGCTAATATATGTGAACTATCGGTTCCTTTAACACACTAAATAAATAGTGTAAAAAATAAAACAAAGACCCAATGTTGGCTTATAAAAAAACCAGGAAATATGTGTAACGCCACACTGACATCCTAAATCTAGGAAGAGTCTGTGACAACCCTATAATAAGCAGCTCCTTTCACATGTCCTGGGTCCAATTTCTTCCTGTGTGGACAGAGAGAGTGAGAGAAAAACCCCATGATTGGTTATGAGCCATCTCCAATGTGAAGAAGGAAGGGAAGAACCTGAGAAATCTGGCACTGTGCTATAGTCTGCCAAAGGTCATTGCAGCTGCGCCAGGACCAGCAGCATTCAGCCGTCTTTTGCCAGCAGCCAGCTAGCCCCCAGATGGTCTGCAACTGTGGTGAGAGTTTGGGAGGGGGAAAAGCCTACAAGGCAGGTGACTGAAAATCAAGGTAGCCATGCTAAAACAAGGAGGAACCTCAAGCATGAGAGTGAATGAGCCAGGTATAAAAGGACCTTCTTTGTAAGGCTGGTTATGCAATCAGCTGGTTGTCCTGTGGTCAGAGCTATGTTAATACAATCCCACAGGCCAGGTGGCTTCTAAAGGGTAAAAGCTTGTCTCCCAAGGACACAGCCCGTGTCTTCTAGAGGATGAAAGTCCAAGGCTAAGCCACTGACAAAGGCGAGGGTCCTCTTCCTGATCCAAAAATGGCCACCTTTTCACTGTAACCTCACTTAGCAGAAGAAACAACAGGCCTCTTTTATAAGGATGCTCATCAGGGTCCTATTTCTGCATTAGTCCCTTTTCTATTGCTGTGATGAAACACCATGACCAGAGCAATTTATAGAAGAGTTCATTTAGGTTTGTGCTTCCAGAGGGCTAAGAGTCCATGAGAGCAGGGAATGGTGGCGGCAGGCAGCAGGCGTGGTCTCGGGAACAGGAAGATGAGAGCTCACATCTCAACCATGATAACAAAGCAGAGAGAGCAAACTGGAAATGGCAAATCTTTCAACTCTCAAAGCCTCCAGGGACATCCTTCATTCAACAAACAGTGCCACCAACTGGGGACAAGTGTTCAAACACCTGAGCCTAGGGGGAATAGTCTCCTTCGAACCCCAACAACCTCTAATAACCTTCCCAAATGGCCCTTGTCTTAGTCAGGGTTTCTATGGCTGTGATAAAACACCATGACCAGAAAGCAAGTTGAGGAGGAAAGGGTTCATTAGCCTTACACTTCAGCATTGCTGTTCATCGCTGAAGGAAATCAGCACAGGAACTCAAACAGGGCAGGATCCTGGAGGCAGAAGCTGATACAGAAGCTGTGGAGAAGGTGCTTCTTACTGGCTTGCTCAGCCCACTTTCTTATAGAACCTAGGACCACCAGCCCAGGAATGGCACCACCCGCCATGGGCTCAATCCTCTCCCATTGATCACTAATTGAGAAAATGTCTTACTGCTGGATCTCATTGAAGGCATTTCCTCAGCAGAGGCTCCTTCCTCTGACAACTCTAACATGTGTCAAGTTGACACACAAAACCGGCCAGTATAGTCCCTGACCATCACCTTTGGTGTTAGGACTTCAAAGTAGGAATGGAATACAGATCTTGAGACTGTTGCCCAGATGCCACCCAGCTCAGACAGAAAGCAGAATGTGGGCACCAGGGACTGGGCAGAGGGCATTGGGAACCATTTCAGTTCTGACAGAAATTGCCTTGGAGATGGGTGGTTGTGATGGAGAGTCTACAGCGTGAAGTCTCTAACGCCCCTTTTCTGGAAATACTTAAGATGAAAAGTTTTACATTATACATTATATAATTTTAACACGAAAGAATAAAAAATGGCTAATTTTTACCTGTACCGGTTTTAGACAAACACATTGGCAAAGGCCGGGTGAATATCCATGCCCACTGCCCCTCTGTATTACACGCTACCCTGGGTGTTTTCTACACCTCCTGTCCCAACGCTTTTTCTTGGCCTGCACAGTACCTGCTGGTCCTACCAGGACTGTGATCTCAGAGCCTAATGGGTGGGGCCCCTGCCCTGGGTAGGCAGTAGGCTGCATGGGCTTTGCCTGCTATCTCTTGTTCATCACTCACCGTTGCCAAGGCAAAGCAAGTGTGCCCAAACTCTGAAAGTCGCATACTTCAGAGGAGTAAGAGAATTCCTTAAACTCCACAACCGCCCTGACCTTAGGGCCTGTGTGAGAAGCAGGAGAAAGTTCCACACTGTGGAAACACCTGTTTTCCAGTCTCTGGGAGCCCTGCAGCCTCTCACAGCCTTGGGTCCCTTGTTAGCACAATGAGAGGACTGGATCACAGCTTGGGGGAGGCTTAGACAGGAGTATTGCTGTCTGCAGGAAGCCTGGGCTACATAGTGAGTACTGAGGCAACCTGGGCTACCTTGACTCAAAAAAAAAAGTGGTGTTGATATGAGTCAGGGGTACCACAGAGCTTCCCAAACACAAAAAGGGTTGTCCTGTCCTGTCCGTCCAATCCCTGTAGGTTCCCTGGGGGAGTATTTAAGGAGGCCATGCCCAAGGCAGTCTGGCCTGCCTGGCTCCTATCTCCTACAAAATGGGATGGAGACTCAAGCCTGTGGTGCCTGTAGATCCCTCAGAGAGAGCCTCTGGCTCCCAGATGTACCATCTTCTCTGCAGATAGACAGAGTAACCCAGCAGGCCCCTCCCTTCTTGCCAGCCTGCCTGGATCAGCACTGCCATTAATTAGGCAGTGGTTTTATGAGGTGAATGGAGTCCTCCAGGGCTGAGGTTGGAACGGTAGATTTATGGAGCTTTCCCGTTGATGTAAGGCCAGCTGGGTCTACTAGGGGCAGCCCCATGGGAGGCAGATATCTGCTGACCTTTCTTCTCTGGGGTGTCATGTGGAATGCACTCCTGGATAAGCTCAAAGTGGGGAGAGTAAACCATGGGGATGGCAGCAAACCTGTCTGTGGCCTCTGAAATCTAACCTTCTCAGAAGGAAGGCTGAGGAACTGCAAACTCACAGTATAGCACAGTGGTCGGCACTCGCCTGGTATGCCTGAAAACCTGGGTGTGCTCAGCAATGAAAAAGAAGGAAGGAGGGAGGGAGGGAGGGAGAAGAGAATAGGTAGGTTAGACAAGAATAGTTCTGCACTTGTCTGGGCTCACACTGTAGCATGGGTTCTAAGTAACAATGGTCTTCATTTACCAACAGGATCAAAAAGAGGATGTGAGCCTGTCACCCTGTTCAGGCCCAGCCTAAACTGTGGCTCTCAAAGCAGCCTTCTGCCTACAGCACCTCAGACCAGTTGTAACCATGGGCACTCTAAAGAGAGGACAGAAGCTCATGAGTGGCATAGCCTGTATACATCCATGCTATTGTGGGGGCATATATACACACTTGTGCACGTGCATTTAACTATGCATACATATGACAAGCTTCCAGAGAAGGTAGGCACTCCCATGTGGAGAATGAAAGTGTCGTTGCATTGGCTGTCTGCTCCTGTGTGATATTAAAGTGTGGTATTAAGTGTGTGCACACACAGTTTTAAATGTTATTGAGCCACTCAAGGCTTTTTGGAAGCAAGCTGACTCGGCCAGTCTGCATGGGTCTGCTCTGAAAAGGACCATTCTTCTCTCTATTCCTCCCCTGCCCCCTCCACACACCCTCCTCCCGTGAAACCTGAGTGTTTCCCTTCCCAGAAGGTTTCTAGAAGCTTTTTCACCCCGCCAAGCCCTGCGGCTCAAGCAGGCCCACCTGATTCCTGAATGGTAGACCCAGGTCCCAAGGTGGGAAACCGTTTGTCTACAGCCCCTACCTCTATTTATGACCACAAGCCCCCAGCTGCTCTCCGGGTAGAGCACTATTGTTTAAACCAGCAATCACATGGAAAAACCCTAGGACTTTGAGTTTTCACTTCCAGAAAAGTCTCTGAAGCTTTTCATCTGCCCAGAGACCATTATAAATTGGGGGTTCAGTTCAGGAAGCACCCACATTCTCTCTGTGTAAAGGAGCTCTCCCCATAAAAGCAGGCCACCAAACCCCAGGATTTCTTTATCTTTGACATGTTTTGCTTTCAGCCAGAGAGAGCCAGCCCCTCGAGGCTAGACACTCTCTGCTTTTCTCAGTAGACATCATGGTTGTGTTTCCTAAAATACAAGGTGGGCCCTTAGGATCTGCAAGGGCTTGCATCCAGGGTGTCCCAGGATGCCAAGACCATGAAACAGCTCACATTCTTTATAGAATAATCAGTGCTTACACAGAACCTCCACAAGTGCACTCGTGGACTTTAAATCATCTTCAGATGACTTGTGAGACTTGGCACAGCGTAAATGCTAAACACATGGCTGCTGCTACTGTACCATTAGGGATGATGATAAGAAGTGTCCTGGTTAGATTTTTGTTGTTATTGTTTTTTTCCAACTTGACACAAGCTAGAATTATCTGAGGAGAGGTAACCTCAATTTGAGAAAAAGCCCGTGACAGATTGCCCTGGAAGCAAGTCTGTGGAAACATTTTCTTGACTAATGATTGATGTAGAAAGGGCTGACATAGTGGGGTGCTGCTATCTCTGAGCATACAAAAGCAGACTGAGCAAGCCTTGAGTGAGCCTATAAGCAGCTCTCTTCCCTGGTCTCTGCTTCAGTTCCTGCCTCCAGGTTCCATCCCTGTCTTCTCTCTGTGATAGATTGTAAACTGTAAACTGAGGTTAACCCTTTCCTCCCTAGGTTGCTCGTACTCATGGTAGTCAATCATAGCAGTAAAAACCCAAGGAAGACAGAAATTGGTCCCAGATTTATAGAGTACAGCTAGGACAGACCTGACCATGCTCTTTGGAAGAAGATTAAGGAAGTGTTTGTAACTTTGGACTGGAAGAGTCTTTAAGTTCTTAGAGCTGAATGAGCTGGGAACTTGGGAGATAACTATTAATCCCAAAGATAGGAGGAGAAAGACCACCAACCCAAGTTGTCATGGACAAATTAATTAAAGCAAAAAATTAATTAATGCAAGCTTTTTAAATTGTGTACGCAGGCTGTCTCCCTTTAAGGCAGGTACAAGAGGTCACCAAGTGAGTCCCTCCTGAAACAAAGACGTGGTTGCAAGGTCATCATCAATTGCAAGATGTCTATAAACAACTTCTTGAAACAAAGACATGATTGCCCTTCCTGGAACAGGCAGTACAGAACCACTTGTAGTTAATGTTACAGGTGGGGCATAACCCAATCTTTGAGAAACAGGTTTAAAAAATAAACAGGAATTAACCTCATTTGTTTTTATTATAAGATGACTTTTTAAGCCCAAGATAGAGGCAGGCTGGTTCTTTAATAATATTGAGAAAAGTGCAGGTGAAGAAGGTCTTGTTTATGAAGTTTCAAAGTGGGGTTTGAGATTCCCTTAAAGGCTCTATCGGGGCAGTTTATATGGTGTATCTGAAATAAGATTCTGTAGTGTCTGTTCAGCTGGAGCCAAAGAGTCAGCTGTGATCAACAAGAGACCAGAACCTCAAAGTGGAGCCTAATATTTATTGGGGCAATTGATGCTGGAGCTGAGAAATTAGCTGTAATTAAGAAGAAATCAGAATCACTGAGGTGAAATCTTCTAGGAGCATCTTCTCAGGGTCAGGTCAAAGATGTCTGTGGTCCAGAGGAAGGTGAAACTGCATCTCATGCTGGCAGCAGAACTTGCTAATGTGAAGAATTACCCATGCGGTACTGGTTTTGAAGGCATGAAATGGTCATGGAGAGCAGCTGAGGCTTGGTACTGTGTAGCAGGCTGGAATCCCAGAAGAAAGACTAGAAGAAACCATTGATGAAGGTGCAGCATTAGTTGTAATGGAGACTCTGGCATATTGGAGGCCATAGGACCATGGGAAGACCACCAACAATGATAACAGCTGTAGAGTAGAATCAGACTGAGACCTTGAGATGATCTACAGGACTGTGGATAACATAGCTGGAGAAGTGGAGCTGCCCAAGCCCAGAGATTCATGAGTCCCAGGCATTAGACATGGAGTTATTTATACTTCTGAGATGACTTGGGTTTTTACTTTGATTCTAACTGTGCCCTGGTTCTTTCCTATTGCAATAGAAAGTGTGAAACTTATTCTGATTTTACAAGAGCCTACAATTAAGAGACTTGGAATCATAAAGAGAGTGAACTTTTAAAGTACTTGAATTTTTAAAGAATGTGGGACTCTTAAATGTTGAAATGCATTTTATATTGTGATATTGATATTAATATATCTTGGGGATAAGCTATGGTTTAATAGTAATTAAATTAAATTAAATGGTGTGGCAAGCTGATAAGTGATGAGTTGTCGTGATTAGGTTTTTTTTGTCAACTTGATATCAGCTGGAGTTATATGGGAAAAGGAACTTCAAGTGAGAAAATACTCCTATCGTATTGGCCTGTAAGCAAGTCTATGGATCATTTTCTTAATTAATGGCTGATGTGCAAGGCTCCATCCCACTGTAGGCAGTGCCACCACCACCAGGCAAATAGTGCTTGGTGGTAGAAGATAGCAAACTGAGCAAGGCTTGAGAAGCAAGCCAGTAAGAAATAATCTCCCATGGCCTCTGTAATCCCAGCCCCTGGCTATGCCGCCAAAGCTTGACCCCTCCCCAGGAGAGGTCAAAACCACTCCCACAGGCTACTTAAACTGCACCCCAGAAAATAAACACAATAGTCTTCCCTCTTCCTCTCTGGTGGTCATCCCCCACCCCACCCAACCCNGGGGGGGGGTCCCCCACGGGCTCAAGGCCACGTGTTGGAAATGCCCTTATCCCCTCTGATCTCCACCAAGCTAAATCAGCTTCCAGACTAGATTGGTTTCGTCTCAGTTAGTCCCCCCCCTTTTTTGCTCTATGTTGGTAGGGTTTGGGGGACCCCTTCATATTTACTTTTGTCAATTTTGGGGCTTTCTGCTAAAGTTGCAATTGTGCCATGAAAGTCCAATCCAAGTGACTGAGCCAGGCTTAGCTGAGAAGAAGATTGTGTGGCCAGGGACGCCTGCCATTCAATTTTCACAGCCCCATTTTGGCTCAAGGGTTGTCCCAGTGGATGCACTGTGACAGACTGGAGCACCACAATTGGACTTAGACTTTTAAAATGGGCGCTTGCAATTCAAAGCCAGATCCGTTATCGCCCCTGGGATGCCTCCTACAAAATCTTTATAAATTGGGACGTCTGATACTATCTGTCCCTAAGGGCTAATTTCTCTCTGCACTAAGATTTGGTCTCAATACGACCTTGACAATGGGACGCAGTGGCCACCAGAGGGAACTCTTGAGTTTACCGTGCTTTGTGATCTAGAAAATTTTTGTGGCTGTGGGGATAAATGGACAGAACTCTTGTGTGCCCGCGATTTCTGGGCCCAGCCTTCTCTCCCCTCCCTCAGTAGCCAGAGCCTTGCAGCACCAGTTTTGGTCACCAGGGTCATGGCGCCAGATTCCCAGCCATCTGGGAATTGGGATCCTGATAGTTCTGCCTTGACCAGGCATCCAGAGGCACTGGCCCCTCCCCCACTCCCTCAAACTCTGGTTACCCAACCCCCCTCCTATTGAGTAACATTCTCCACATACCTCCCTTTACCCACCCCCATAAAACCGGAAGTTCAAGGTCAATTTCGTCCCTACCAACCTTCCTCCCCTCCCCCCACCACATCTCCTTATCACCGTACGCCTCTGCCTTCTTCTTGGACCCCCTCTACACACTGGACTAACCCCTCACAATTACATACCCCCTCCTCTCATACCAGATTTCACCATAACCCTGCCCTTCTCTGCCCTCTCCAGGAAGTAGTGGTAGCCTATGGCATTATTAAAGTTCATGTTCCCTTCACCTAGGAAGCCTGGTAGCTAGGGGCTCAAAGACAATGATTTATCTGTAGGTGTCTGTCAGCAGCTATGAGAGGTGACAGTCTGGGGCATGGAGCATGGCCTGGGCAGCAGCTGGATTCTAACAATATATTCTTACACATAGATCACATATTACATACATTATGACATACATGCATTATTTAAAGCCATCTCCAGTAGCATTCTGCTCACATTGATTTCACACGCTCCACTGTTGCATTCAGAAAACATGATGAATAGTGAGGGCTTTGTTTTGTGTTGGGCTTTGGGAGTTTTGTTTTGCTTTGGGTTTTTTCCCCCTCCTAAACTCCATGCATTTTTAATATAGCCTCTGGCCACACCTTCATCTTTACCTCCCTAACTCTGGCTTCAAAGCCAAGAATGCCTGAAGGTGAGAAGGGACCCTACAGACTGAAGCCTGAATAAAATACGTGCTTAGCTCTTTCCAGTTTTCTGAGGTAAGCAAAGAATGTGTGAGGCAATGAAGCCCAGATACAGTTTTCAACCTAGAATGTGTGAGGCCCTGAGTTCAAAGCCTAGCAGAGAGAGAGACAGAGAGGAGAGAGAGAGAGAGGGAGAGAGAGAGAGAGAGAGAGAGAGAGA
>LOEQ01003039.1:182094-206126 GCA_001685075.1 Bramus lutescens | reverse complement strand
TTTGTTTGTTTGTTTGGTTGGTTGGTTGGTTGATTGGTTGGTTGGCTGGTTGGTTTTTAGAGACAGGGTTTCTCTATGTAACAGTCCTGGCTGTCCTGGAACTCACTTTGTAGAACAGGGTGTCCAACTCACTAAGCTCTGACTGCCTCTGCCTCCCTAGTTCTGGGATTAAAGGCATGCAACACCACTGCACAGCTTTTTTTTATTTGTGTGTTTTCCTTACTTCCCCATTCTTCCTTTCTTCCTTCCTCCCTCTTCCTTTCTTCCTCCCTTTTTCCTTCCTTCCTTTTCCTTCTTCCTTCCTTCCTTTGTTTTATTTTCAGAGAAAAAATCAAGTTGAATAGATCAGTATTTGGGAAGAATCTCAGAATATTTGGTGATGGTAAAATATGATCAAAATATATTATATGAAAAAGAAAACAATATAAATTTATGCAATATATGTATACATATATATACATACTCACATACACAAATATATTTTTAGCAATATGAGCTCCAAATAACCAGAACTACAAATAGATCTTTTAAATTTCCAAAATAAGAAAGAGAATAATCATATGTCCAGGTGAAATGTAGAATACATTTATTGGCTTCAATTAAAGGGTGAAAGGTCACCAAATGGGAGGGCACAGAGGCACCATCAGCCATAATGGGTTGAAATAAATAATACAACAGAAAATTTACTTGATATGAAAATGACAGAACTATCTATCTTTCTGAAAATATAAATTAACATACTTTAAAAGTTCAGTGAGCCTCAGGAATTATAAATGTGAAGAAATGGCTATTATACAATAACAGAATTTCAAAGTTAAAAAGTAAGAGTGCCCAAAATTAAATACAGCACACAGTGGAGCAGAGATTAAATAATGAGAATATCATCAGAAACAGTTCCATATTAAAGAGAAGCAGATGCGTTCTTAAAATTATGTCAAATAATATTTTATATTCAGCAAAAATGTGCCTAGTAATGGACAATTTAAATATATTTTTAGATGACCTTTTTTTTTAAAAAAAAGGGTTCCTTCTTTCAATGAAAACAATTCTCAGCATTAAAAACTCTGAGCTTTATTTATGTTCTTTGCTCATAAAAACAGTAAATATTTTGTGGATAATGGAAACCTTGTTTAGCAGTACTAGACAGTATTTTATAAATATAGAGAAGAAAAGCACTATAAGTTACCAGATGTTTGGATTAAGTGACAATGATTCCCAAAAATGTATAGAGCATAGAGCACACACACACACACACACACACACACACACACTAGGTTCTAAGAATCAAACTCAGGTCCCCTACAAGAGCAGCATACTCTCCCAGTGAACCATTTCCCTGCCTACCCCCATAAATTGAGATAATCTTAAAGGTCATCCACAGTTTCCATATATTTTCACCATATTTCTTTTATTGATCTCCTACATAGAGATTAGCCTTTACTATAATAATTTGGTAATACTGATACATTATCATTACCTAAAATTCATACTTGATTCGAATTTTCTTATTTGTTACCCAATGATGTTACTGCAAGATAAGATACTATAACACTTACAGTTGCTGATGCTAAACTTGAGCACCTATTAGAAGGATTTCTAAGTGTCCCTACTGTAAAATAACAGATATACACTTTCACAGTGTGCTCTTAGAAATGATATTAACATGTGTGTCTCACATTTAAGAAGTAGGCAGCTGTGCTCCAGACCATATGAACGGCATGGAGACATCTGCCAGAGATATTTGCATCTTTTCCTCATATAATGTATTTAGCCATTGTCATATCAAGTAAATGTTCTGTTGTATTATTTCTTTCAACCCATTATAGCTGAAGGTGCCTCTGCCCTCACTCATTTGGTGGTCCCCTGTCAAGATTACTGCGGTTGTATTTTTCTAGGCTCCTAAATTTTGGCTTCACACATATTTATATTCAGGTAAATATTACATATATTTTATATAAATTTGCAAATTTCTGTGTACCATACTATAATTGGTTTTAATGTAACTTGCCACAAATCAGAAGCACATGAAGATGGAGCCTCTCTGAAGTATTGTCCTAATTATCTTGATTGAAGTGAGAAGGCCCACTGCAGTTGTGCCTGGTACCTTCTGGTGGGAGCCCAGATAGGAGAGGGTATTTCAGAAGGAAGTGGATCTCGCCTTTTGCTTGCTTGTCCTCTCTTCCCACAGAATTGATTTATTCCTTAGTTGCTGCTGCTACTGTTTCTTTCTCAGTAGAGCCAGAATTTCTAACTTTTCATCATTGAAAAGGAACCATGGGTTCTTCAGGTTCCCAGGTACAAGACTGGGACTACTGAGGCACCCTGCCTTGCAGCCTGAATGACTACTGGTTTTTGCAACTTCTTATGAAGGACAGCTATTCCAGAAATGCTCTGATTCATGAAGTAACCGGTCTCAAGGGTTTAGTACTGGGTTTTCTATGCCCAGTGTCTCCAGTGTGCTTTGGCCATCGTTACTGTTTCAAAGCTCACTTAATAAGTCCCCTTGGTTCTATTCTTCTAGAGAACTATTTTTTTTTTGTATATTGTAAAAACTATTTCTTATTCACAAACCCCTAACTCTAATTCATTACTACATACCACTCCATCATTTCCTCTTGCATAATTGTAACCTCCTCCCTCCCATTCAAACAATAACAAACACCCACCACCCATCACCCATTTCTACTATCTAATTTATCTGTGTTTGTATAGGGATCAAGGGTTTATAAGCTTGTACTTTCACAGGAAACAAGTTAATCAATTCAACTACTGTACATATGCACATTTTTGTCTTTCTCCTATAGAGACCACTTTTTATATAAAATTACTTATGTTGCAAAGTTGTGACTTCTATGACTCAGGAAGCTCAGGAAAATTACAAGGCATGGGAACTTCAATAAATTTACAAGGTATACGAAGCTCAGAAAGATATAACTTTCTTGAGACTCCTGTCTTAGATTATATAATCAGTAAATAAAATAGTGTCTGAGTGCTGAGGAGCCACTGTTTGGGGAGCAAAAGCTCTTGTACAACAAGCATCCAAGTGCAAATACCTACCCCTGTGGATAATTGTGTGCATGCCTGTAACACAAGAAGTGTGAAAGGCAGACACAGGAATCTCACTGGGGCAATAGCTATCTCCAGGTTCAGAGAGAGATCCCCCCCACCTCGTGGGTATAAGGGGTTTATAAGTTGCTTTTCTGATGCTGTGACCAAAGCAACTTAAGGAAGAAAGGATTTATTTTAGCTTTTGGTTCCAGAGGTATGGAATTCATATGGAAGGGAAGATTTGGCAGGAGGAACAAGGGAAAAAAAAGATATCACACTTTCATCCACATAGGAAGCAGAATGACCAAACAGAAATTGGTGAAAGATTATAAACCCTTAAAAACCATGCTAGGGACATACTTCCTCTAGCAAAGTTCCATGTCTTAAAGGCTTCATAACCTCTACAAAAAGCGCCACCACCAGGAAATGAAATGTTTAAATACACGAGCTACTAGGGACATTTCTCATTCAGATTATGGCGCTGTGTCAAGCAGAGTTGTGACCTCATTATTGTTTTCATTTGTAAATAAGGCATGACACAGGACATGTGATTGGATATCAAATGGACAAAAGGCAGACTTGATATGGTGAATCTTGACTGACAGTTTTCCTGGATCTAGAATACACTAAAACTAAAGCCACTGGGCACTCCATGGGGAACTTTCTGGGTCAGATTATTTGAAGTTGGCATATTAACTGTAAATGATGGTAGCTGAGATAAAAAAGGGAATGTAATTTTTGACTTCACTCTTACTGGAAAGTTCCTCTAACATGTTCCTGTGTCATTGCTTTGCTCATTGTAGAACCAGATTCCTTGGGTTTCTAATAAGGACTAAAGACCAGCAGCTCTCTGGGCATATTTCATGACTTCTGGTCATGCATGAGACAGCTGAAACAACCAGCATTGTGGACTGACCACCTACCAGATTCTCTGTTTATCCAGTGTAAGGCAGTCATGGTTGGACTACCCAGTACATAGGGTGTGAATCAATCTAATAAAGTTCTTTACTTTAAAAAACACTGACCAGTACAGATGGAGGACGGCAGAGTAAGACACCTGAACTCCTCTGCTGAGCTCTACACACTCCTGGACATCCATATCTTCACAATATATGCATTTGTCACACACACAGAGAAAAAAATAGTATTTGAATAATGTTGCTGTTTAGTTAGTTTTCTGCTGCTCGAACAAAGTAGCAGAAATCTGGGAAATAACAAACCCTTAAAGTTCATTTATATTTTGGTTCTGGAAAGCTGAGTTCTCAAAAAACATGTCATTACAACTGATGAGGGACTCATCGCAACACGGCAGAAGAGCAAGCCCAATGTACAAGTCAGAGAAACAACATTAGAATTTCATATGTCATCCATCATGGTGGAGTATGTTATAAATACCTTCCTGAGAGCAAAGCCTAACGTATTCATAAGGGCCACTTTGAAACTGTTACTTTGCAAGGAAGTTCCAGCATGATTTTTAAGGGATATCAAAGTCATAAAAATTCCAATGCCCAGTTACACTGCATTGTAATCACCTATTAAAAGATATCTTGAATATTTACAATAGTTGGTGATTATGAATAATACTTCAATAAGTAGCCACATGGCATATTTTGTGTGGAAAAGGTCTTTAAGACAATTAGGTGAATACCAAGGAACATGGCTGTGAAATTATTTGGTAAAACTGTCCAGTTACTTTAGAAATCTCCACACATTCTCGCCAAGTGGGTCTGTATTTTGCAATCCCATCAGTGCATGAGAATTCGATCAGTTTGTATCTTCAATAGCAAATGTTGTTGTCAGGCTTTGGGTTTCAGCTATGGTAACAGGAATTCAGTATTGCCATCCTGTTGTTTTAATTAGCAGTTCCTTAATAATGAATGACTTTTTTTAACAAAAGACTAGGAGAATATGAAAGACACAAATACAAAGAGAAGAAGCATACCAAATGTAAACACTCTAAGGAAAAGGAAGAAACCAAATAGTTTTATAAAATTTCAGACTTGAGGTGTAGCTAAATGGTAAAATGTATGCTTTCACAAAACCTGAGGTTCAATAATCAGCTCCCCTCCCCCAAATGTCATTTAACTCTGTGCTATAAATATATTGAGATATGTCAAAATCAAATATAATGTGAACTGAGAGTAGAAAAATGGAAGAGTGCAAACCCGTAATTCTGTTTCTCCAACTAGCCTTGTTTATAAATGTGTAAATATGCACATTTTCTATAACATGTCCTCTAGATATATTTATTATTTAGACGTATGTGAATGTTCAATAAGTTAATAAGTTTATATTCCCCAAAACATCCTGGTATGTAATATATATCATTATAACCTTGTGGTTCTTGAAAATGGCCTTTAGGAATCATTGGTCTTCACTTGAACCTGTGAATATCAAAACTTTCATTTGGGTGGAGAGGATGTCTGAATAGGCCTTACCCTTTAATCAGATTAGTGATTACTCTAATTGTCATCATAGAACCTACATCCAGTAACTGATGGAAGCAGATATAGTGACTCACAGCCAAGCACTGTACTGAGCTCAAACAGTTCAGCTACTTCCTGCCTGGTTGCCCCACCTATACTTCTTGCCTAGCTACTGTCCAATCAGCATTTTATTAAAAATACAGGTGACAGGATAAAAGACCATTGTCCCACAGCAATGGATCATATGAAAAAACTCTATCAAGATCATGATGGGGAAAACCACAGAGACAGCTGACTCAAGCTAGTGGGAGCTCATGGACTATGGACTGGCAGCAGGGGAACCTGTATGGGACTGAACTAGACACTCTGAATGTGGGTGACAGTTATGTGGCTTGATCTGCTGGGGTTAACTGTCAGTGGGACTAGGACCTATCCCAGCTGCATGAACTGGCTTGATACAGTGAGAAGGGGCTTGTTCCTGCCTCAAGTTGGTATGCCAGACTTTATTGACTCCCCAAGGAAGGCTTACTTTCTCTGAGGAGCAGATGGGGGGGTAGAAAGAGGGGAGACATGGGATGGTGAGAGAAGGGGAGGGAAGGGAAATTGGGGATGGTATGTCAAATGAAAAATAAAATCAAAACAAAATAACCACTTTAATTTGAGCTAAATATGTCACAAAGAAACCACAAATACAAGTTGATTAAGACTGGTCATTAGTCCGGATGAGAGATCTGTACAAACATGACAGGATTAAATTCTTAAATGATCATGAGGCCCCAACTCCCTCTATATCAAGGCCTGGAATGGGTTGCAACCAGCACACATTTCAGACCTTGACACTGAGCAGAGATGCCTTATTCACAGAAAATAATCTAATTTTGAAGACATAAATTATTAAAATCGATGTCTATTTACAAACACAGTTGGTAATAAAATATCATTGTCAAGGACAATATTTATGAAGCCTCTGGAAAACCTAATAAGTTCTCAAAAACAGAGATGTTCTCAAAGGGTATCTACATTCACTTTAATTGGGCATTAGAAGTGAGGAAGATGCATCAAATCTGCCACACTGAAGGACAGTGCTTGGTCCTTGTTACTAACTTCAAATCTCTAAGACTTTAAGGAGAAATACTCATTTCAAAAGAGTTCCTTGAGGTAAATAACTTCAAATCTCTCTACCAATTACAGAGATGCGCATTTGGTGGGGTAGATAATTGTAATACTGTGCAGATTCAAGACAGATACAGGAGAAACACACCCAATATTGTGTGCCAGATTACACACTTTCTGAACCCCCAAGCAATAAAAATCCAATGCTACAGAAGGTTGCACACTAAGATCAAAAGCTTTATTAAAAGTGTCTGTGTATGTAGTCCTGGTGAAAGAAATATTTGAATACTGTGGGCAGCATGCAAGTTATACACAAATGAGAAAATTGCAGTGAATTTCAGTAGAATTTGAGTAAGACCAAGAATAAATGGTCCAGAAGCTTTCCTTGCACTTCCGGATGGGCTCTAGTGATGTGCATGGCATGTTTAGATTCATTATTCTCATAATTATCCACTTAGATACATTGGCCATGGGAGGAGACAGTTTCTCACCATTCTCTCACCTTTTCACATTCTGTACCAACTAATCTTGCAGATACCAAGCACGGGGATATTGGTTATCTTATTGGGACAAAAATTCCCAATCAAGCCTAGTTTTCATAATTTTCCTAAAAAGGTGTGTTTGTATTTTATCTAGTATATATTCCCGACCCAAATTCTCTGAGGAGGACCTAAAGTTACCTTATTAGCTTTGTGAAATCATGCTATTAAAAAAATAAAGAGATTAGGTAAAGTGAGATTGAATTGGAGAGAACAGAAGAAAAGTAGAAGACTGCAAAGTCTAAGGGACAGGTTCAGGCTGGGACACAGTGTGTCACAAAAGATGTAGGGAATTTGCAAAAATACGGTCAAATAATGTAGCCAGGTGTGAGGGAGCAGACATGAAGAAACAGTGTATATTTGGTCTCCGTCTTCTTCCTGATTACAGGAAAATATAAGTTAAAACCTTCAATAGGAAATGGGAAGGGACATGCCTCAGCAATTATAAACACTTTCTAACTTATGGAGGACTGGAATCTGGTTTCAGCACTAAGGTGGCTCATAAACACCTGTAGCTACAGCTCCAGGTGTAACCTCACATAATGTGCTAGCATGTGTGTGCACATGCACACACAGACAGACAGACAGACAGACAGACAGACAGAGAATAGGAGATCACGAATTAAACTTAAATCTCTGTTCACTGTTTTGAGAATTCTTTTATCTCAGTCAGACAATGAAGACCTGAATTTGAATTTGGTTAGTGATCTACTAATCACTCACTGTAACTAAGTCTTATTTTTGCTAAGAGCTTATTTTTGCTCTTTCAAGGTTGTTTACAACAGGTATGGCTACAAACAAGAGATCCTAACCTAGGGTGTGGTTAATTAGTATTTTGGAAACAGAGGTGGATCTATTCCACCTGGACCAAACGAATAGACCAAAGTCTGTTCCTTACATCGTGTTAATGAAGTCTGTTGCCTCCCCAGTCCCATTTTGGAGTGAAGAATATAAGCATGTGGAAAATAAACACAGGCATTATATATTCATTGGATGTCCCCCCGGCACTTTTCTATGTTTCTGTCTCTTATTTCTTTCAAATCTCTGCTCCCTTTCCTTAATAATTCTAAACCTCAGACTCCTAACTTGAAATGTGAAAATTATGTCTAGGCAGGGCCTTGACAATTGATGCCACATTGGCATTCCCTACCTGGAAATATGCCTTCCCCTTCCCCTTCTGGTATCTATCTCCCCCTTGTGAAAAGTAAAGATTCAAATAAGTTTTGATGATTAATAGGTTTATGCAGCAGCTTGAATATAAGCCTTATATCCTATCAAAATAATTACAATATATTTGTTTAAGTGCAACATGCTGGGAAATATATATAGCTTAAACCCAAGTAATAATCATCCCATACAGTACTGCCAAAGTATGAAGTTTTATGAAAAGTATCTAGACATAAAGTAACATTTAATATGGTAGTATATTTGGGAGATGGACTTGCTGATAGTGTGTGGTTATGCTCAGATTTGAAAACCAAGCTTACAGGCATCTTGTAGTCAGAATGGAGAATTTTAAGAGTGGTACCTTCCCCATGGCAATTATGCTAGTGTTCTGTGAAGTAAAGGTGATGCTCGGGAAGCACACATCCACTTTCCCTGTCAGAACACAAAGCAAAAGAGGCTCACAAACATTTCTTTTGGCATCTTGCTTTCCTGAATCTGGTATAGTCTCATAGCACTTTCTGCTAGTTTGCAAAACTACTCACAGTATAGATAATATTTGGGGGCTTCAGGATTTAACAGGAGAGGTTCAACCCATGCTGGATAGCATCACTTATCCCTCCTCCCTTTCTTAAGGGATATTTCTTAAAGGATATACAAATACAAAATATTTGTAGGTTCTTGTATTATTAAACAAGACCATCTTTATAGATTTTAATAGTCTCTTATTGAACACAAACTCTGCTTTGCAATGTCTCTTCTCTGAGCAGACTCTTCAGATTTAACACTTACAGGTTCAGTAATCATACACACACACACTCACACACACACACATACATATGCACATATGTGTATGTGCACACAGAGACATGCATGTGTCTTAATCAAGTGATAAACAAAGTTACTACATCTGCTCATCTCACCACAGATGAGTTCCCCCTAGCTTTAGCTTTGTAAGTGCATCCTTTATTAATGAATACACTTGTGAATGCTCTTACGTACCACTCCAAGATAATTTTACTTTGTACCAGACCCATGCTAACTTAGTTTGCAGAGGATATTTATAGACAAGTATTCTGTAGTTAAAATTTTCTAAGAATGATGACATAGCACTTGAAGCACAAATTATTAAAGGTACCAAAAATATTTGATTATAATGGTTTGGACTCAACCAAGCAAATTGAAAGGCATACACCTAATTAATGGTTATTTAGGATTTGCACAATCTCAGCCAAGATTACAATAGTATAGGACTCTGACTAAGTCAGTGCTATGGCTGCATAATTGGTATATTGTCAGCCTCATCCAAGTGGCCAACAGACAGAGAGATTTTATTAGAAGCAATTTAGTACCTGCTAAAAGCTCATGGCTAGCAGAAAAATGAAACCCTTTCATTCTCTTAAAGTGGTGAAATGATTTCCAACTATTAAATATTTTCAATAAAAATCAATTTTAAAATCCAAATTTATGGCTTGGGAAAATTGTTTGGTTGGCAATGTGTTTTCTGTACAAGTATGAGGACCTGAGTTCTAATTCTTATGAAATGAAGAGAAAATAAACAGGGATGACAGTGTGTACCTTAATCACAGTGTTATGAAGGTGTAGACAAGAGGATCCCTGGACTCACTTCCTGACTAGTCCTACCAGATGGGTAAACTCCAGGTTTAGTGGGAGACCCTGTCTCAAATGATAACATGGAAAATAATAGAAAACATCCTTACTGTCCTCTGGTGGTATGTTAAATACTTACATACACTTGAACACATGCACACTCATAACACATATACACATCCCCTACACATGTATGCACAAAATAATTTTACAGTAAATTTCTAATATTCATTTAAAAGCTAAAATTCTTTTCTCCGTGCATTATTCAGAGATCTGGGCAGGAGTCCACAGATTCATATTTCTTTGCTCAGTGGTCTGGGTAGACAACTCACTTTTCAACTCTACATTCAGGGATAGTGGGCCCAGATTTATCCAAGACACACTCAGCAGTGAAGAACAGTAAGAGAGCACATTATGGAAGACTGTAGTTTGTATCCCATACGGAAGATGAACCGGCAGTATACCCTAGACTCAGTTAACCGTGTCATGGTGGCTCTTGATCAATGATGCAATCTTTACTTGTTAGTTTCTAGGTTCTTAGTGCTGGTTCACTTGTTCTCGCTCTCATCCCTCTTCATTTCTATGTTGTATATCATGGAAAGATAACATTATAGAGAAAAGCATGAAGTTGGTTTTCTTGACCAAGAACCCCAAAACCACATTATTTAGCTAAATGATGGATGAATAATAAACATTCCACAGTGCTTATATACATCGAGAATCAGCTAATTCTCACTTATCATACTGTGATTTTTTTCACCACAGTCATATAACTGATGTCATCTAACTAATGCAGAGGCAAAACCCCAAAAGTTTAAATGACTTTCTAAGCTAAACAACATTATAAACCACAAATGATTTAATTTAAATTTGTGCCATATAGCCATGTGTGTGTGGGTTTGTCTACCTATGTGCTCTTCACAGAGAAGCAATCAGAGGATGCAGGGTATGGATATTCCATCCTATCACTCTCTGCTGTATTCTTCTGACACAGGGCTTCTCATTAAACCAGGCACGAGGCTGGAGGCAACAAACCTTGGCAATCATTCTATCTCCAGCCTTCATAATGCTGTTTAAGGACATGTGCAGACTTGCCCAGATTCCTCCACATGTGGTAGGAACTCAGACTCAGACCTCATGGTTGTGTAACAAGTGCTCTGACCCACTGTTCTATCTCCTTAGCCTTAAGAACCCTTGTTTATATGTGACAACCCACAAGAAGGCCATTGTCAAACAGAACTAGTTCTACAAAGAGATTCAGCCCTGGGCTTCAGAGTTGTAAAAACTGAAGGATTAGATGGCCCTGGGTATAAAGACACCTGCTGCAGTCTTGATGCCCCAAGTTTAATGAGGGACCCACATGGTAGAAGGTTGTCCTCTGTCTTCCCCAGGCAAGTTGTGGCAGAAGATGCCCTTTGTATGTGTGCTATAGCATGCCTAGTCCCCCATATGAATGAACAAATTATTTCTCTTAAGTTGTGAAAATCCATATTTCCTGTTTCTCTTTGGGATCTGTATGAAACATGAGCTTAAGAAAATGATAGGTCACAATGACTAAGGTCCTCCAAGTACATCATTAAAACAAAGAGATGCTATTCTTTCCATGTGTTCTAGGATCAGAAAAGAACAATTTCAGTAAGAACTGTAGCTTTTGCTCATTCATTCATTAAGGAGTTTATGATTTATTTTATTATTGATTTTGTGCCTACATGTGTGTCTGTGTGGGAGTATATGCACATGAATGCAGTCATTCATAAAAGCCAGAAGGTGGTGTCAGTTCTTTTGGAACTGGAGTTCCAAGGGTCTGTTACAAGCTGCCTGGTCTGGGTATTGAGATACAAACTCAGTTCCTCTGGAAGAACAGACAGTGCTTTCAGCTGTGGAGCCGTTTCTCCAGCACCAATAAGAGACTTTTTAAACAGGTAGGATAATGATCCATTTGGAGACTTTTGTTTGTGAGAACTTTTCTCTAAGTCTTCATATCAAAGAATGATTTCTCTTTGAGTTTACCACAGTCTTCAGTGTACAGAGTTGAGTCTAAGATGGCCTTTCAAAATCCCAGATAAATTTCTGCCACAATGTGACTCTACACATTTGAAAGCTTTCCCTTTAAACAAATCATGTGATGCAAACCCTTGAACATAGCACTTTGATTGTTACATTTGCTAGGATTATGCTAAGGTTCTATATTTAATAAGGTTCTTATTAAAGATTCTTATATGAAACTCCCCAGATATACATGTATTTATACATGTATACAACCTAGTTCAATTTTAATTAAATTGGGAGTAAGTATCATAAACTTCCCAGATCTGATAAATTATTACTTGGCAACAGATGTTGCTTCGACAGTTTTTAAAATCTTGATTACATTTTAATTTGATGACAAGATGCAGGCAGTAGCAATGAGCTAAAATGAAAGCTGGCATACTAGGCTTGTTGCTGTAGTGCCTTGGCTATATTGGTGCTGTCGTTATTGTTTCTGTAGATAATTGCATCTTGAGTTGTGCTTTTAAAATCTTCTAGTCATTTCATTTTTAATCAGAATATTTTAAATATAAATGGAAGCCAAACTTTGTGAACCAAGTTCTTTACTAAAGCAGGCAAGTTTTAAACTGAAATTGTCATTGTCCTATTTAAATTCTTACTAGAGAAGAATAAGAACATTTATTGTTAGTACTTCAACATAAATAAGGATGATAATTCATTTCACACTAGAGGACTTCCTTTGACATATGTCAGCTATCCAGTCTTATTGAGGTGACTCTGATTCCTGTGTTGGTTGTACATGTTGGTACAAGCATTTGACTACTTCTTTGAAGAGATATAAAGGATACTTGACTATTAAACATCAGTGTTTATTACTTTGGTTTAGCCTTTTTTAACAAGAAGTTTTTAATTGATTTGTCAGCATTTTAATTAGAAGCACTAATATCTTAATCAAAATGACATACAATTAATTTAGGAAAATGCTTGAGCATCTTGCAGTTTTCTTGTGGTTGTTATTGTTGTTATTGTTATACAAGATCATACTTTGCTGTCCATACTTCTTTACAACTCTCTGTGTAACCCAGGCTGCTTCCCAATATCCTCCTGCTTCAACCTCCCCAGGTAGCCTTTCCACTGAGCCACTGTGCTCTGCTAAAATGCTCATCATTTAAGATTATCAAACATGAACTGTACACTCATGATGTGAATGTGTTTATAGATAATTAATAGCTAGGAGTATGACACATACTAGATTGAGAGGTCGAGATTGCACATGGAAGGAGATAGATAGTGGTCAGAATGAGAATACCGTTCTATTTTCTCTGACATGGAGTGTATTTTAGCAGTGTTATTGTGACTACATTTCATCTTCCTTTCCTGAAGTAACTTGTTAACTTAAAAAAATGTATCTTTCTTTGTAACCCAAACTGACCTCAAGCTACGATCCTGCTTCAGCCTTCTGCCCAAGTGCTGGGATTATAGGCATGCATCACCATGCTCATTCTGAAACACTCACACTGCCTTTAAGCATAAACACCACGAACTACCAGCTTGAATCACTACAACACCAGTAATATATTTATTCCTTATTCATTCATTCTAGTGCCGATGAACCCAAATTCAGTGCTTCGGGCATGCTAGACAAGTGTTCCACCGTAAGGCTCCATCTCAAGCCTCCCAGTGCCTTTAACATATTTTATAAATCTTGACTCCACTCAGGGTGCTGCCATCACATTATCTGTGATTATTCCTCAGAATGAGCCAGCATCTGTATCCTTAACACTTCAACTCACTGATTCTGATTTTACTGCCTTATTTCACACAGATTTTGCCTGAGGGTCAAACATGATTATTTTCCCCCATATAAGACTACAGGTCACCAAAGAAAGGTTTATGTATAGAATATGCTATGCAGCAAACAAACAAACAAAACATGTTCCTAAGTGAAACCATGCTGTCGTGCCTAAGACATTGTTAATTTTGTTTTCACTAAATTTGTTTAGTATTAATGTATGTGATTATGAAGGCTAGGGAACATGCGTATATGTTGCTTGCATGTGAACTCTGAGGACAAGTGTATGGGTTCAGTTCTAGCTTTTAACCTTCATCTGGATTTCAGGAATCAAACTCAGGTTACATGAATTGCTCAGCAAAGCCTATAACTACCTGGGGGAAGTGACAATGCATCTCTTTAAAACTTGGTGAAACATTGACAGATTTTTCAATTTCTCCCCAAGTTAAAGAAAACAACTGAAAGGAGTGTTTGCTTATGAAGTTTAGGCTGTAGCAACTGGGCTACAGTGGCGACACTCAGAGAACAGGATACGCCAAACAACTACTCTACTCAACAGCCTCAGTGAACAGAAAAGTATCAACGGCATCTCAGTAAAATACAATGGTTTCTTTTCAAACCAGAGAAGATAATTAATGTGTTGGTAACAAAGCAGAAATCATATAGTTTGGTGCTGTGATATGCAACTGTGCTCTCAAATAATCTAAAGTCTGGAGACAAGCGCATAAACCTAGAAGTTCAAGACCAATGTCAATAATACATTGTTCTAAAACAAAACAAAACAAAAAACCAAATGAATATTGGGATAAAGATATGGAAACAATGTAGGAGGTCAGAATTCGAAGTTATATGCTTGAGTTTAAAAGTTAAATTATACAGCCATTGGGTACAGTTATTTGGTTACATTGAATACGAGCTCAATCAGGAAGGGGCAAACTTATCTGCGAAGAGAACTCCTGTGGCTGAAGCTAAGTTTACAGAGAGAGAGAGAGAGAGAGAGAGAGAGAGTTCAAGTGGTCACATGCAATTATGTGGTGATCAGAATTCACCAAAAATCTTCTGTTTTATGGTATTTAAAGGGATTCGGGAAGGCCTTCCAGAAGGTGTTTGAAATAGCTGATGATCTAGAAAACAGAGCAATCGGCGGTAGGGGGAGATGGAGTTTTAAAGGACAGAGTGAGGGCCTAGAGGGAGTCATGGTGAGTGGCATATCTGCGTGCTGTTTTCACCCAGTAGGGGGATCAGTTTTCTTTGGCAGAATTTAAGCAGACAATGCCTGGGACTAGTGTTCCCTGTTTCCAAGGAAGCATTCTGACGCACTGTGAGGAATGGTTACTGGAAATGTACAGGCATCCTGGATGAGAGCCACAGTTACTTCATATAGTCATAATTAAAGGGAAGGCAGGAATCCAAGGAAGAGAGTAATTTGGGGAAAATAGCATTTGTCATCTAAACATTACTTGACTTTGTGTAACTAAGCTCAACTAGGAATAGAATTTTTTGAAGTGTATTATCAGAATAAAGTTAGCCTTGCAGAGTGGGGAGATGGCTTGTGAGAGTAGGAATAAGTATCAGATGCCCAAAGCCATGCGAATAACATGGAGATGTGGCTGCCCATCCGTAATTCCAGTCTTGGAAGCTGGAGACAGGCTCCACACGGCAAGCTAACTCTCCAGCTTTGTCATGTTGACAAGCTCTGCATTTGATTGAAAGACCTGCCTCAATGAATAGGGATGAAGAAAGATCAAGGATGATTCCCAAAGCTAACCTTAGGCTTTCATGTACAAATCAACTTATGTGCAAGCATGTACTACTGTATATATCCCCCTACACACACACACCATACATAGAAATGGAGAAAAGAATAAAGTCAACATTGTATATGAAGATCAAGTCTATAAACAAAAACCTAAATGGAATACTAGATATATTTTTTCTTTATATATATATATATATTCGTAAAAATGGTCCAGATCATTCTCCTCATCATTTCCTCTACCTCTTCACATCTTATTACATCCTTGTGTTATAAAACTTAATGACACATCCTCTCTAACCATCACTTCTGTTGTTAAGTGAATTCTCTACTGCTCTGAAACCACTGAATAGTGTTGACAACAGGCCCTTTGGTAGTGGGAGTGTTAACTGGCCAGCTATTAATAGTAAATACCTAATTAGTATCTCTTGAAATACAGTTTTGACATTATTTTTTATCTTTAACTTATTTACACTGACAAGTAAGACATCTCAAATAATGAAGGATTATAACAGAAACTTACTAGTCTGTCATTGAGTCCAATGACTTTTGTGTGAAGTTGTGAAATAGCTAAAAAAAAACAAACAAACAAAACCAAATAGCTCGTGTGTGTGTGTTTGTGTGTGTGTGTTTGTGTGTGTGTGTGTTTGTATGTGTGTATGTATGTGTGGCTGACTGTGGGCATACATGTTCTATGATATGTTTATGGATGTCAAAGGTTCTTGCCCTCCAAATTGTTTGGGGCAGATTCTCTATGTTTTTGTTTTTGGTGCTTTGGTTTTGGTTTCTACTACATATATCAAACTAGCTGGTCCACAGGCATCTGGAGATGTCCTGTCTCCATGTCCCATCCTACCACAGGAGCATTGGAATTATAGACCTGGCTATATGCAGAGTCTAGGGATTTGACTCAGCCTCTCATACTTGTCCAATGAGCACTTCATTCACTGAGCTATCTCCCCCAACCAGAATTGGAAATTTGTAATGTAGATCCTTGCATGTCTGGATGAGAACTGCACTTTTTTTTAAATAAAAATTGTATAGCTCTGAGGACTAAGTCATGTCAAACACTTAGAAATGCAATCCTTGCCATGCAGGAGAGCTCACCCTGGCGATGAGGACAAGGGAGAGCAAGCAAGCTGACCAACCCTGCAACTACCCAAGCCTAGAACCAAGGTTATGGGTCAGTCCACTCCAACATCTACCCCATTCGTGATCTGCTGCAGCACTTGAAGGGATCAATCCTGCAGATGCAAAGCTCCGGGATTTCTATAACATAGGGTAACAGCATGCTATCCAGGAGGAGTTCCAGTGAGGACCCAGCATCAATAGTGTAGCAGAAACCAGAGGCCTCAAACCAGACCAATGACTCTTTGTAACTAACACTTGCAAGCAAAGATAAATGGATAAAAGAATTTACTGCTTGACTCATTATGTCAAACTACAGCTTCCATGACGAGGCTGATTTTTCTTTTTTCTTCTTTTGTTTTTTCTCTTAAATTTTATTCTATTTTATTTTTTGGGTGGGAGGTTGCATGGGCAGAGGGTGGATACAAAGGGATGGAGACATGAATGATGAATGGAATAGAGATACATGATGCAAAATACACAAAGAATAAATAATAAAAATACATCTTCTAATAATAACCTGATTGATTTCTTTTTCTTCTTTTCGTCCCCCTCCTCTTCCTCCTTCCTTCCTTCCTTCCTTCCTTCCTTCCTTCCTTCCTTCCTTCNNCCTTCCTTCCTTCCTTCCTTCCTTTCTTTCTTTCTTTCTTTCTTTCTTTTTTCTCGTCCTCCTTCTTTGTGATGTTCATCTTATTCCTCTTTATGTTTAGATAAAGTCTCAAGCAGCCAGACTGGACTTGAGCCTGCTATGTTATGTATTTGTGGCTGGCATTGTGCTCCTGACTCTCTTTCCTACATCTCCCAAGTGACAGGATTAGAGTTGTACATTGCCACATCTGGTTTTTGCAGTGATGGGAACGAAGCCCAGGGCCTCATGCATTATAAACAAGTGCTCTACCAATTGAGGTATGACCTCAACCTAAGTGACTTAACGTCTATAAACAGCAGTGCACTGTAGTTTGAAAGGTTCTTGCCACCTGGTACAATGAAATGGTTTTAGTATTCTCTACCCCTGCAAAAAAGAAAGCATCTTTGGGATTGATAGCTCTTCCTGATAAGGGCTAAAGAAATGGAAACTGAATAAAAAAATATAATACACCTTAAGAATTAAGAGAATGGTGCAAGTGAGAAACACTCTGTAAAGAACGAAATGTAATCAAGAGAAATTGTCTCAGACTTGAAAAGCACTTAGATCAGGAAACCGTTTTCTCCCCTTAACCTTTCATGTTTCTGTTGCAGGAGGAAAATACTTTGAGTTCTAAGCCTGTCTGAGTCTTTTGAAGTAGGATTGCTTACATGAACAAAGTGATCCTAAGATCTCTTATATGTAAAGTGGAAGCGAAACTTCCCTTTTAGAAGTCATAACTGAAATGCACCGACTGTCATTCTAACTTTGAGGCTATTAGTAATCAATTCTTCTAAGAAGTCATATTTCAAGGCTCTTCCCTTAATATCCTGTCTGCTAATAGCTTCCTTTGCTCAAACACCATTATATCTTTCTCAAGAGGCTCAGGGAGATTTGAGGAAAAAGTTATTTGGGAACTCTAGATTCTTCTTGATAAATATTTCCCATCTACTAATCAATCACTGTCATGCCTTCTACTGAAACAAACTCTAGTTCTTTTCTTGCCAGAATGAAGATTTGGTGTCTGACTCCTGAAATGATAAACTCCTATTTTGAGGCAACAGGTTCACAATATTATTTTTGCCTTAATATAAAGTCTTTGATTCGTGTCATCAAAGGAAATAAGTGTAGCAGGCAGTGCAGACAATAAAAGTAAATTCTAGTAGCATCAATTAAAAGTAGTTGTAGTAAGATCAGTTTTGTTTTCTGCTTTCTTAGCCTGACTGACAATGCTGGACTTGAACTGATAACATATGGAGGAGTTTCTTCTCTTAAGCCATAAGGAACTGAATATGTCTCCTTAGAGGTACACTTGATTCTGGATGTTTGCTGTTGTATATGGTGGGTGAGACTCAGCTAAAGGCTCAAATCCCTCTTATTCTCTTGTGTCAGAAGGAAAGGTTTCCCATGTTCTTGGACTGGTAGGATCAATATAATAAAAATGTCGGTCTTACCAAAAGCAAGCTACAGATTCAATGCAATCCCTATCAAAATTGCAACACAATTCTTTACAGAGTTCAAAAGAATAATACTCAACTTCATCTGGTGAATAAGAAGGTCATTGGACAGATGTAGGGCCCAAATCCAAGAGTAGAAGCAATGTATTTACTTAAATGGGGAGATACTGGCCACACAGCATATTCAGCGAAGGGGTAATTACTATATATTCCTAAAAAGCATTCATAAATTCTTTAGTAATATCTCTCTCTGTTACTCCATGCTCTTTCAAGACACCTGCCAAGGTCCCCAAAATTTTGAGCATCACCAGGCTATACATCTTGGTCCTTCTTTCCTACAGCTGTCTTAGATAAGAAAGTCCTAGACAGTGTAGATCTCCTTATCTCCGTACACTGTCTAGTTTTATGTCAACTTGTCACAAGGTAGAATTGTTTTGGAAGAGAGAAGGTCAGTTAAAAAATGCCCTCACCAGTTTGGTTTGTGGACAAGCCTGAAAAGTTGTTTTTTTGTTTGTTTGTTTTGTTTTATTTTATTTTTTTTGATTGACGATTGATATTAGAGGTGCATAGCACACTTTGGGCAGTGCCAGACCTGGGCAGGTGGCTCTGGGTGCTATTTAAAGCAGACAGAGAAAGCCATGAGGAACAAGCCAGTTAACAGTACTCTTTGATAGCTGTTGCACCAGTTCTTGCCTTCAGGTTCTTGCTTGGTTTGAGTTTCTACCCTGTCTCCCTTTAATAATAAACTGTGAAGGGCTAGAGAGATGGCTCAGTGGTTAAAGAGCACTGCTGTTCTTCCAGAGGACCTGAGTTCAATCCCCAGCACCCACATGGCAGCTTATATTTGTCTGTAACTTCAGTACTAGGGAACCTGACACCCTCACACAGGCATACATTCAGGTAAAATACCAACGCATATAAAATCAAAAAAAAAGAACTGCCATATGGAATTATATCAAAATAAGCATTCATGGTGTTTTATCACAGCATACCTTTGCCAGTAAACAAAAAATCCACAATTGAGCACAAGATGAGTGCAACAAGTGGGAAATCATGCCTACTACTGGAAACCTAACAAAGTACCCAGGGATAGTGAAGTCATGGATCTTGGGGGAGAACCTATAGTCCCTACCTTATTAAGCCAGCAACAAGCTCTAGTTACATTCTAAATATTTGTCCTTATACCCACAGATAGGTGTAGTTCTCATGCCTCATCAAGGAAACTTCTCTCAGTAATAGAAATAGGCCAGTGCAGAAAACCATAGCCAATCAAAATGCTGAATACTGGATCCCAGTCTCAAAGGATACATTTGTAATATGATTCCCACACCTAAGGCTAAGGCTGAGAAATCATTGGGCAAGAGAGTTAGGAAGATTGAAAGAGTCAGAGGAACAAGGAGTTTGCTGTACGATTGTGTCTCCTATGAATGTCAGAAGCTAAACCTAAAACTCTCCCCAACATGACTGCATAAGCATGAGCTGAAGAACAGCAAAACAACAATAGGCCTGCTAATGCAGGCTCGGAAAGCCCAGGAGGACTCAGCCCTACGCAAAGAACCACAGGTAGCTAAGGAATGCTGAGTCGGAGAAATGGTGTTCCCTACAAGAGAGTACACCAATTGATTATCCAGTACCAAATTGTCAGCCCTGACAGCAAACTTATAAGTGACATTATACAAACTGAGCAGACTGTGCTCATTTTTTAAAATATATAGGTGCATATATATGCATATATACATATTAATATATACTAACATTGAAAAAGAAAGAGGCCATGAATTTTAAAAAGAGAAAGGAGGGGTATATGGGAGGATTTTGAGGGAGAACTGTTGTAACTATATTTTAATCTCATCAAAAAATAACAAGAAAGAATTTTTAAAATCTTTAAAATCTTCAAACTATAAAGAATGTGTATATATATGCATTCTTTATATGTATACATATATATATACCCAACTGTATAAAAAGTTTAGCACTAAAAATGAATTCTAATTTGAACCATGAAAATTGTTCATAATGGTGTGTCATTGTTAGATCACAAGACTGAGGATTGTGCACAGCGTATCATTGTGGTGTCAGGTGGTAGTGATGGGAGAGGTTTGGGGAAAGACAATGGGAAAGAGAATATGGGGAAAGTAAACAAATAAATAATAAATACCCAGGACCTAAATATGTATTCTATTTTATCAATATTAATTCTGGTGAATTGGACTTAGATTAGTCTCAGCTATTCCTTGTTCTGGGAACAGCTTTTTACTAGGAACACACACAGAAATATCCTTGAGGACTGGTTATACAAAGAATAGAGAATGATTTGGTGTAAGAATTCTACCATAACTCTCCTGATTATTGTATTCTCATCCACTTTTATTTGACCATAATGATTAACAGGACTCTTCACTCTTTATTGATGCTTTTTACACCAAGAGAAGGAGGGGTGGCCCTGATCTGAGATTCACATAAGAGCATGTATCTGTACAAACTATGGAATGAGCCCTGGTTTTACACTTGAAAGCACAGGGAAATTCCAGGGATACTCAAACTGGAAAATTCACATATAATGCAAAGATGTCATTGGGAATGGGAAAATGATAACGAGAATCCAAGTCTCTTGAAGGTAGTGTGAGTTTGATTTGTCTCTGGTTTGAGGTGCGTATGTGCATGTTGTGAAGGGTGTGTGTTTGTTAACAGAAAAAGCAAGGCAGCTACCCTTGAAATTCTGATGACAGCAGAGATGGTGGTCATAAGAAAAAGGGGTCATTGAAAGGGTTGTGTGCAATTGGGGTCAAAGGGCAGCACCTTTGCACTATGCATATGAGAGCTTCAAAGGTCAGGCCTGTGTTTTTCCTTCTAGGATGATCTAGGACATTCTAAGAATCAGTCTGTCTCCTGACTAAGAGTAGAATTTTGGCCAGCCTCCTCCATAGCCATAGGAAGCCACAAGGGAAGAGAATTTCACATTACCCCCTTCTTTCTGCTCCTTGACTCTAGAGTCTCTCCCCAGAAAAGAAAACCTTGTAATTAATTCACTTTTAGTTTTTACTTACACGTTAGGCGACACTTAAAAGGTCATATTTATGTTACTTTGACAGGTAAAATTTATTAGTATTTTTGTCATGTCAGCTACATATTTATAACATTGGATACTTTTTGTTATCTTTTATTATAAATGATTTTCAAATAAGCTGATAATTATTAAATAACATTTACAACCACCTCAATCAGACTATAATTTTCATGTGGCTTTGTGTAAGAATTATCTGAACCCCCTCTTCTGTGACATCATTAGAGAAAAATCAACATGAGTAGGAACCTGAAAGTCATAACAACACAAACTATTATATATGTCACAGCGTTTTATAGTTCTTGGTCAAATATCATAGCATGGATAATGTAAGTTAACATATGTATCACATATAGTATATATGATATACAAAAATACATACGTATATATAACACATTCAGGAAATAAATTTGTTTTGTCATTGTCTTGGGGTATCTATTGTTGTGACAAAAAAAAGCAATTGGGGAGGAAAGTATTTATTTCAGCCCTCAGTTTTCACATCACAATCCATCATTAAAGGAAGTCAGGACAGGAACCTGGAAAAAGGAACCAGAAAACAGCAATTGAAGTAGAAGCCATAAAGGACACTGCTCACTGGCTTACTTCCCATGACTTCCTAAGTCTACTTTCTTATACATCCAGGACCACCTACTCAGAGGTGGCACTCCCCACAATGATCTGGACCTTCCCTCATCAATTATTAAGTGAGAAAATACCTTCAGTGGTTTGCCTAAGGGTGGATCTTGCAGAGGAATGTTCTCAACTGAGAGTCTCAATTCTCAGATGACTCTAGCATGTGTCAAGTTGATAAAGCACTAGATAGCACGGTTCAAAATTAAGTTTTAAAGCAAAATTGGAGATACTTTAAAGTGATTCTTCCAAAAAGAAGGTCTGATCTTGGTGTCAAAGGCAAATTCGTATGTTGAGAATCTTGCATTCAGATTTTGTTCTATTGTTCAGTTTTGGCATGTAAGAGAGGTTGGTTGAGTTCACCCATAGAAGAGCATCACAAAGGAGTGAGGCTAATATCAGTTGGTACTAACAAACTACTTATTTGAGTTCTCATAAGAAACAACCACTAGTGAAGCACAAATACCTGCTTGAAATTCAAATCCAGCCAGGCGGTGGTGGCACACGCCTTTAATCCCTGCACTCAGGAGGCAGAGGCAGGCAGATCCCTGTGAGTTCGAGGCCGGTCTGGTCTATAAGAGCTAGTTACAGGAAAGGCACCAAAGCTACAGAGAAACCTTGTCTCAAAAAAAAAAAGTAAGAAATTCAAATCCATTAATGTTTGTTTGTTTTTTCCATCCACTGGGCTAGGGCTGCCACCATTTGGTAGAAATAATGTCAGGATAAACAGGACAATCTGCAAGGACGTCGTCACATCCAGATGGGAAAAGAGAATGCTGAACTCCAAGTAATATACAAACAACAGCTATTCATATGTACTGATTTTTCTTTCATCTGAGCTTAGGTTTCATCCCAGGTAAAAGTATTACTAGATAGAAATTTATTTTTTTTTAATTTTTATTGTTCCATTCAATTATTTACACTTCCTTTCCTCCTCCCAATTCCCTCCCGCTCCCCCACACCCCCTCCCTCTCCTGCCCTGCTTGAGAGAGGGCCAGGAATCCTGCCTTGTGGGAAGTCCAAGGCCCTCCCCCCTACATCCAGGCCTAGGGAGCTGTGCCTCCATATAGTCTAGGGTCCCAAAAAGTTAGAACATGCCATACAAACAAGTCCCAGTGCCTTTATCAATGGCTTCTCAGTCATCCCCCAGTATCAGCCACAATCAGAGAGACCGGTTTGATCACATGCTCATTCAGACCTAGTCCAGCTGGATTTGTTGAGCTCCCATTAGAACAGGCACACTGTCTCAGTGGGTGGACCAACCCCTCACAGTCCTGACTTCTTTGCTCATCTTCTCCCTCCTTCTGCCTTTCAACTGGACTTTGGGAGCTCAGTCCATTGCTCTAATGAGGGTCTCTGTCTCTATTTCCATCTGTCGCCAGATGAAGATTATATGGTGATAATCATATTAGAGAGAATGATCAGCATGGTAGTGGGGCAAGTACAGTTCAGGCATCCCAACCACTTTGGAAATCAATGTGGTGGTTTCTTAGGAAATTGAGAATCAACCTACCTCAGGATCCAGCAATACCACTCTTGGGAATATACCCAAGTGATGCCCAAACATACTGCAAAAGCATTTGATCAACTATGTTCATAACAGCATTATTTGTAATAGCAAGAACCTGGAAATAAGCTAGATGTCCCTCAATGGAAGAATGGATAAAGAAAGTGTGTAATATATATGCAT
>LOEQ01003039.1:143942-157293 GCA_001685075.1 Bramus lutescens | reverse complement strand
TCATATCTTTCAAAGACTACAGAATATGGCATTTAATGTTTTAATAACTTAAGGTTTTTCATGACAATGAGACACGTCTGCTTCTGGCAGCACCAAGCTACTTCAAGAGGAAGATGGGCATTGAAGAGGCTCCTTATGGGAGTTGGTTAGCCATGTTGGCAAGAAATTGCTCTTGCCTGGATTGTTGCATAAACTGGACAAAAATAACCCACAGAGAGAGGACTGCTGAACTTGCCAAAAGGTGAGATGATCCTTCAGGGTTCCTGTTTCATGAAAGAGTCTGCGAGTCATTCTGCAGGATACAGAAAAATGTGACTGAACTGTCTTTGAAATTTCTTGCTTCATGGAAAAGTCTGCGGGATACTAAGGCCCCAACAGTACAAAAAAAAAAACACAAATCCCTCCCATTACAGCTCAGGGAATCCCTTGGAAGAGGGGGCAGTAGGGAAGACAGAGGGGATGGAGAATACCAGAAGAAGGTCTTCTAAAATAACCAAGCACAGCTCATATAAACTCGGAGAGTAAAGCAGCAATTCTGCTGTTGGGAATTCCCTTGAGCAGTTTTGTGACTAATTCACCAGAGAAATGCCTTGAAAGTAGATTAAATTTAAGCATTGCTTAGGTTTGCTGGATGTATTAACTGGAGTTTCTGTGAGCAGTGAGGAGACTGTTAACATCACAGCTTTCTCTCTCATTGAATGAACAAATCCTAGCGAAGAAAGCAACTGTAACTTCAATATAAGGTTACATTTGCTAGCTCCAGGTAAGTAAAAAATAAATGGGGAACAAAACTATTTATACCAAAAGCCTGCAAATGCATCTGTGTTGCTGTGAGACCCTAAGATTCAGTATACCTTTCTAATATCTTTGGCTTCTCACTTTCCATATCCTAGATCTCAGTCATTAAAATACCTTTAAGTTTCCCAGTCTTGATTCTCACCATATCAACACTTACATCAAAATAAGTAGTGTAGGAACTGTCAAGAACAAGAGGAGATACATGCTTGTACATGAAGACCTTTGCTCATAATCCAAAGATACTTGTCTCACTTGGTGATTTCATCTTCCTTTTTGTTCTTTGAATTCTGTAGAAAAACAGCACTTGTCTGTTAGCCATTTTGGGTGGCTTATGTTAGGATAGAGAACATACTCAAACAAGATACACTTGACATGAAGTTGGCATGGATACTGAATAGACTACATTCCAGTACCAAGATCCTAAAAGATCTTGACAGGCTGAAATGATGGGCCAAATATAACAAGTTGAAACTTAACAGTGATAAGTCTGTACTTTGAACAAAAATCCAACTAAATAAATCAAACTCAGGGATACAGCTGAATTGGAAGTTTTGTTTTCAATCTAAATGATTTCAATGAGTTGGCAGTTGAGAGTTTTTCACATAGCTAAATCCATTTAGGTGCTTTGTTGACAGAAATCAATCTTGTAAAATGAGGACCATAACAGCTGTCTTCTGCACAAACAAAGTTGCTTCCCAGTATAGGAAGTGAATAGATACTTTTCCTCCTTTAAGAAAAATCTTTTAGGGTTTTCTTTGTGAGTAAGCTGTGTCCACTTCCATGGGGAGATTATGCTATAAGTTAATATATGTTTTTCCGGTTTAGAAGATGAGTGTCAGGTTGAGAAATATAAAAAGAAATGGCTATAATAGTGCCTTTTTTCCTATAGAAAAACCTATGTATTTTCAGATTGTTTTTTTAAAAAAAATACTTCCTCATTTTCTGTTTTGAAGTATAATTTCTTCCAAACCCCAACTCTCAATTGCAGGTCAGTTACCTACACCAAGGTTAATTTGTTAGAATACAGGAGGAAATTATTTTTGTGTGGCAAAATGAAGAACAGCAAAAAAAAAAGACAGCAGGAAGGTTCAAGAATGGATTATGCTGCAAGAATTATAACAGTGACTTATGACACTACTCATACTTACCCTGATAAACTGCTTGTGATATTAACAAGGGTGCTAGAGTTCATTTGTTACTGGAATTCTTTGTTATTGTCAAAGTAAAGTGGGTTTCTTTAAAACCTGGCAACCTGATAAAAATTGATTGGAATTTTATGCTTGTAATATTTTGAGTAGAATGTGAGTTTTCTCACTGAATTGTGTCCTTATTACTTAAACCCATAGAACAGGGCTTCAGATATAAAAATAACCTTTTATGAAATTATCTTTTTATACACTGTATAGATGTATATTTGCTAAGCTGCCTTCTAATTGGTTTAATAAAAGAGTTAACTGACTGGTAGCTAGGCAGGAGGTTTAGGTGGGACAGCAAGACACAGAGGACACTGGGAAGAAGGGTGGAGTCTGGGAAGTCACAAGCAGACACAGAGGAAGCAAGATGAAAATGATGTGCTGAAAGAAGGTACTGACATATGGCAGAGGGTAGATTAAAAATATGGGTTAATTTAAATATAAGAATTAGCTAGTAACAACACTAAACTAATCGACCAAGCATTTGTACGTAATATTATGTCTCTGTGCACTTACTGGGGAGCCAGCAGTCCTGACAAAAATTCCATCTACAATAACTATCTTTTCAATAAATTAGTAAAGTTATAGTCTTTAGTATAAAAGGCTACACAAGACACACAGAAAAATAAGATAGTACTTTTGAAGGTAGTAAATTGTATTTATTCAACAAACACTTATTGAGTAGCATTTTCTGAAACTTGTAACAAATAGAGAAAAATTAGATAAGCATACCATCTTCTGGCTGGATTGTATGGATTAAAAAGATAAATTAATAATTAAGATAACTATCCAACAATGATGACCACTAATGTGGGTTGTGACCAAGAGATACAGTAACTACAGAACATGGTGGGGGTCACAGAAATCTTTTTGCTAAGATGCTATTTAATATGAGATATGAATGACAGGAATGCTCCAGTCACATAGTCAAGCTTAGAAGTTGATCCACAAGTTGAACATAGTGTGTCTGATGATCAGGGAGACTTGCTACAGTTGAAGAGCTTGACAGGAATAGACAGCGGTGCTAGGTGAGCTGGGAGATTTGGAGAGGGATAAGGTAACTTAGAGTTTTGTGAGGCAGAGTTAGTAAGTTAACTTTATTGTGAGAGTTGGATAACTGTTGAAGACTTTTAAGTTTAATTGCAATCATGACAATGGAGGCCTAATGCAATATAGTATAAAACTCACTCTTATGGAAATGAAAAGCATCCAGGAACTCTTAGAAGACAATATAAAGAAAGAGAAAGGAAATGGGACTAGAAATACTTTCTCTCTTTTAAAATCAATGGCATTGTCATAGAACTTCAATGCATTTGATACCAAGAGTAAAGATGAAGAGATAGAAAAGTAGATATGAGTGGTGGTGGGAGAGTTACTGTGTTAGTGTTCTGTGTTGTGTGATAAAACACAATAACTTCCACAGTCTAGCTGTGGCTAGCCTCAGGTCCTAAGAAAGGGAAGGAGTGTTGGCGAGAAGAATTGTCTGACCACAGGATGATTTTCACACAAGTGAGTGACCCTGAATAGCTCAAGTTGCCTTTATTTATACTTCAAAAACAAACATGTTTTACCATCCTCCAGGATTAACCTCTAGAATAAAAGCCAATATGGTTTTCCCAACTTTTGCACCAAAATAACTGTTAAACCAAAAGCAATGCTCAGCAATTTCTTAGTTTTGTTAAATATTAAGTCAGATAAATCCTGTCCTTAGAAAGGTAAAGGGTACAAAAACAGATGCGCATTCTCAAGAATAATATCGTAAAACTTACCAAAGCATATTTACAGAAATGAGGTGATTTGCCATAAACTCCTTACATACAGTTAGCTTGTGTTCCTCCAATTGTTCCCTTTTCCTGCAAAAGGGTCCTGCATGCCTAAATCTCCCTATATATAAAGTACAAACTTTGATAAGGTACTCTTTCCCATCCTAATGTTTTTTCCCAAAAATTACGAGATGTAGTTAATATCCCCTGTGTTGCTTTCTTATGTGTGCTCATTAACTTTTATTGCCTCTGATCCTGTCAGCACTGGATGACAAAAGTTCTCAGGGTCTGGGGTGACAGCTGTAATTTCCAGATAAGAAACCTGAGAAGCATCAGTCCCCAAAGAATTTTAGGGGAAAACATTGGAGAAAAACAATGGGGTTTTTGGAATGATCACTGCTGTGGGACAAAGGTCTTCTACCCTGTAAAGATTTGTTGCTTGTATTGTTTTATGTATTGTTTTAATAAAATGCTGGTTGGCCAGTAGCCAGGCAGGAAGTAGAGGTCAGGGTGACAAGAACAGGAGAATTCTGGGAATAGAAAAGACTCAGTCTGCAGTCATCACCCAGACACAAAAGAAGCAAGATGAGAATGCCTCGCTAATAAAAGGTACTAAGCCACGTGGCTGACACAGACAAGAATTCTGGGTTAATGTAGGATGTAAGAGTTAATAAGAAGACTGACATAATAGGCCAACCAGTTTATGATTAAAAAAATAAATAAATATCATTTCAAAAGACTTATAATTCAGGCTCTCTTTGAAAATGTTAGTCTCAGTCGTGGCAGTTGTGGTGCATGCCTTTAATATCAGTACTTGGGAGGCAGAGGCAAGTCAGTGTTTGAGACTTCTAGGCCAGCCTAGTCTACAGAGAGAGTTCTAGTACAGGCTCCAAAGCTGCACAAAGAAATTGTTTCTCAAACAAACCAATGTGTATGTGTGTGTCTTAAATATGGTAACCTCTAAAATTCATAACATATAACTTTCTTAGTCAAAGATGGAAAAATTATAGCACAACTATAATAATATCAAAGCCAAACAAAAATCCAACAGTACAAATATCTCAATGTCCAATATCTGGAACTCACTTATAAACTTCATGGCTCCAATAGGGGGTGGTAATTTCCAATTTTATGACTTTGACATCCACAACATACACAGTTTGTTTGGTTTGCTGAAAAGCTCTCCATGCCACATTTACTGTATCTTTGGTGGCAATCTCATGGTGATGGCTGCACTGAGGCTACTTTTTCCCCTATGGACTCTGTTGGGCTGTTACAATGGAGAGAGTTTATGCTGCTCTTTGTAACTTCTCCTGGCTTTCAAACAACTATTACATTAGTGACTCTTACACACTTCAAAATTTTATTTCCAGCTTGAGATTCAGTATTGATTATAAATCTGTGTGCTGATCCTGAATAAAGACTTCCAGAATATTTCATGTCAAAGACAAGTAGTGTTGATTGTTCTAATGAAGCAAAGGTTTTCATTATGTTGTGTTGATCTCTTGTTATTCAACTCCAGATGACCATAAATCATGGATTTTTAATTCAATATATCACATTAATATCACATAGAGCTCATTTTAAGGACTATCATCTTTCCCTCTGGAATTGCATAAAACAAGCTTCTATCATCTGAATGTCTTTCAATAACTTTGCCTCCTAAGCTCTTACAGCAGAGATCATTAAATTCTGAACACTCAATGTTATTTTCATGTAATAATTCTATTTCTAAATAGGTAGAGATATTTTCAAATATATGGTCAAATTATATGTATATATAAACATACAGTATTTTATATGTAAAGAAATTAAATTGAATACTACATATATTCATGTATTTTATATGTATATATTCCCAAAATATATTTATAACATTAAGATAGATAGGTTCATAAGATATGTCTGTGTGCAAAAATGCACACATTTTCTACTACTTTTTCTTGTAATAACATTCCTTATAAAGTCAACTGAAATTAAGTGATTGCAGTTTATGTATGTAGACAATATATGAATTAAACATGTTTGTAAAATTAATATTTGTATGTCTGCATTTTTGTAAAATCTAAGAATAAGCCCAAATAAATACTTCTAGAACTGATGTGGGGCTGCTGTCTGTATGCTGTTAATATTGTTGGTTAATAAAGAAACTTCATTAGGCTTGCGATAGGGTAGAGCAGAGCTAGGTGGGAAAACCTAAACTGAATGCTGGGAGAAAGGAGGCATGGTACAGGACAATTCTATATTCTGTCAATTATATTTTAAATAAATACTGATTGGCTGGTAGCCAGGCAGGAAGTATAGGCAGAAAAGCAAGACAGGAAGTGGTGGGGGGGCAAAGAGAGCAGGAGTATTCTTTGAAGAAGGAAGCTCTTTCTGCTGTCCTGCCCAGACCATTGAAGAAGCAAGATGTGACCTACCCTGCAAAAAAAGGTACCAAGCCATGGGACTAACTTAGAAAAGAATAATGGGTTAATAAAAGTTAAAAGAGCTAATAAGAAGCCTGAGCTAATGGGCTAATTAGTTATAACTTATGTAGACCTCTGTGTGATTTTCTTTGGGAACTAATGACTATGTGTGAACAGGGCAGGACAGAAACCCCAACAAGCAGGCCCTCGTGTTACAGAGGTGGGGAGACAAGGAGAAGCCATGAAGCTACTGCCAGAGACAGAGTTGCTGATACCTTGCTGGTAAGCTATGAGTCTCAGAGTAAAATATAAAATACTGTAAATAGCTTAATACTAGATGTAAGATCTGGCTAGCAATGCACTTATGTGATTGGCCAAGCAGTGATTTAAATAATATATTTTCTGTGTGATTACTTCAGGAGTCTGGGTAGTTTGGAAGACAAACAAGTGGCCTACAACATAGAACAGGTAAAATATCCTAACAGAAACTTTTTGATTCAATCACCTAACAAGCAATAGCCTTTTCTGGGCATGTTGCCAAATAAGTATGATAATGCTGAGTTGAAACATGAAGCCCTCTTGTGGAAAGTCAGCTATATTTACTCATATATTTCCCAAAGGTTCAAGGAAAGAAAAAAAAATACCCTAAACATAACTCTTATTGTATCTATTAAATACTGTGGAATCATTAGGGTAAATCATCATTCAAGCTCCACATTACTTTGTGTGACGTTGTTTATAGGTTATATTTAGATTCACTTGGAGAAAACACTTGCCAAAAATTCTAATGACTGATCAAATTCCGAGCAAGCAAAGTTCTTTTAAACACAAACAATCTATAAAGAGATATAAAATAAAACAAAATGATATAGAATTAAGCTGACAACTGGATAAGCACTTCAGCTATGTTTTTGGAATTATTCCTACCCTCAAATACCTTCTCTGGAAAAAAGAATATGTGCATTTTCATCATTTGAGCAACTGAGCTAAAGGGAAGAGTTAAATTCATAAGGATCTTTATTTTTGAAGAATGATGATAAATACAATTTTATAAAGCATGATGTATATCTGGATTTATTTTTTTAATTAATAATTGTGGGTATCTGATGTAGGAAGTCATTCTGTTTATGTGTTGCTTTCATTGGTTGAATAAAGAAACTGCCTTGGCCTAGTTGATAGGACAGAACTTCGGTAGGCAAGAGTAGACAGAACTGAATGCTGGGAAGAAGGGCAGAGTGGCAGATGCCATGGATCTCCTGCTTGAGACAGACAATGGTTTGAATCTTGCCAGTAAGCCACAGTCTTGTGGCGATACAGATTAACAAAAATGGGTTAAATTAAGATGTAAGAATTAGACAATAAGAAACTAGCCAGATGGCCAGAACAAAAGAGGTAGGTTGTTTCCTAATTTTCTGAGAAATCACCATACTGACATCCAAAGGGGCTGTACCAGCTTGGATTCCCACCAACAATGCATAAGTGTTCACTTTACCCCACAACCTCTCCAGTGTAAGTTGTCATCAGTGTTTTTGATCTTGGCCATTTTAACAGGTGTAAGATGGAACCTCAGAGTTGTTTTGATTTGCATTCCTCTGATGACTAAGGATGTTGAACATTTCNTGTCAGCACTGGATGACAAAAGTTCTCAGGGTCTGGGGTGACAGCTGTAATTTCCAGATAAGAAACCTGAGAAGCATCAGTCCCCAAAGAATTTTAGGGGAAAACATTGGAGAAAAACAATGGGGTTTTTGGAATGATCACTGCTGTGGGACAAAGGTCTTCTACCCTGTAAAGATTTGTTGCTTGTATTGTTTTATGTATTGTTTTAATAAAATGCTGGTTGGCCAGTAGCCAGGCAGGAAGTAGAGGTCAGGGTGACAAGAACAGGAGAATTCTGGGAATAGAAAAGACTCAGTCTGCAGTCATCACCCAGACACAAAAGAAGCAAGATGAGAATGCCTCGCTAATAAAAGGTACTAAGCCACGTGGCTGACACAGACAAGAATTCTGGGTTAATGTAGGATGTAAGAGTTAATAAGAAGCCTGAGCTAATAGGCCAACCAGTTTATGATTAATATAGACCTCTGTGTGTTTCTTTGGGCTAAATGGCTGTGGGACCGGGTGGGGCAGAAACCTCCATCAATAGATCACATCAGTCCCAGGTATGACTGATAAAGTAAAACTATAAACTGCCAAAAGAATCATCAGCATTATGAGAGAGATGAGACTGTGCAAGCTGCATAGTCCCAACAGTATTCTGCTCTGTCTTGAGGTACACCAGTCATTGCTGAGTTAAAGCCTATCTCCATGGGCCTTGCCTCATGTAGACCCATTGGATAAGTCTTCATATCCTGTTCCAAAACTTGGCCACAAGGCTCTCAACACATTATCTAAATCAACATGGGTAGGAAAGGGTTTATTTTATCTTACAAGTCTCTTAATTCATCACTGAGGGATAAGTAAGTACATGGGTAAGTACATGGACTCAGAAACTGAAGAAGTAGTCATTGATGCATATTACTTACTGACTTGCTCCTCATAGCTTTCTCAACCTGATTTCTTATACAACTCAGGTCCACTTGCCCAATGACAGCACTCACTATCCACAGTAGACTAGGTCCTCTTAGTTAATTAATAATTAATCAGTTATTAATCAGGAAAATGCCATCACAGGTGGATTGGGTGGAAGTATTTTCTTACTGAGATATATTCTTTCTAAATGATTGTAGCTTGTATCAAGTTGACACAAAAAAAACAACCAGGACAATGCACTGCTTGTCAGTTTGACACACAGCAAACATATCACTGTTGAACCAAAAACTTTGCTTTCTTATTTGTCCCCAAGATTTCATATTAACATCACTATCTATTTATAAAACATATTCTGAATTTTAAATACCTCATAGACTTTAAGAATTTGAACACTTATCAACTTCAATCTCTTTAAAATATTCAAGATATCCAAAGTCTCTTTCAATGGGGAAAGTCTCTGTAAAACATCCAAAATCTCTCTAAATTCCCAGTCTCCCTAAAATTCCAAAGTCTCCTAACTATAGGCTCCGGTAAAATCAAAAGTAAGTTAAATCCTTGTTTCAAAAAGTAAGAGCCTGACACAGTTATAATTAGACCAAAGTTAAACAAAAGTACACCAGTGTAAAAAGCTCAGTATGAGACATCTGGGGTTCACTCATGATCTCCTGGTCTCCAAAGGGCTTGTGTAGCTCTAGCTCTCTGGTTTGTCTTCCATAGCACGGTGCACATAGCCTGTGTCATAGGCTCATTCCAGCTCCACTTCAAACCTTCATTTTTTTCTGGACCTTTTACCTTGGTAGTGGAATTTTCAAAATGCTGGGGTCTTCACTGCAATTGCCCTGTTTCTTAATCCTTGGACTCTCTTCTGGAACTCTGCCCCTGACTCACGGTATCAAGTCTCAAATTATCACAATGACTCTTACATTCCCAGGTCTTCTGCTGCTAGTGTGGCTGTACCTTTACCAGTGCCTGGCATGGCCTTTTACAGTGCTAAGCCTCAGCTCCTTTCCACGACCCCTTCATGCCTTCAAAACCAGTCTCATCTGGGAGACTTTCCTATTAACTAATTTGGGTGCTAGTTCAAGGTACACAGCCTTGACATCTTATGAACCAGAGCTTTTGTGTGCTGACCCTGAGGAAATACTTCTTGAAAAATTTTGCCTCAGTGAGGCTGATATCTTCTTAATCACAGCTAATTCTTCATTCCCAGCTTTCTAGTATCAATTGTCCAAGAAAAGCACAGATTTCACTTTAGTGGTTCTGCTCTCTTGTAAATCCCAGTTGATTTTTCAGCCCCAGCTAACCCCAACCCTACATTCTTAATGTGACATATTGAATGGACCCAATAGAATTTTTAAGAGATTCTCAAATATCCTTCTGAAGCTGAGCTGCCATCTTTATCATTGCTTTCAGCATTATCTTCCAAATTCCCACAACAATTCATTATCCTCTGGAACACTCAAGGGATTTTCTGGATCAATGTTTCAATCCCTTCTTCTATTCTCCCCCGACAAAGGTCAAGTTCGTCACAGTAATATCCCATGAACTTGGTATCAATTTCTCTCTTGGATTTTTCTGTTGCTGTGAGAAAAACATCATGACCGAAGGCAACTTGGTGAGGAAGAGGTTTATTTAATCTTACAGCTCTCATGTCACAAAGTTAGCGCAGAAACTTGAGGTCAGAATTTAAGAAGAAACCATGGAGAACCTCTGCTTACTGGCTTACTCAGACTACTTTCTTTATATCTTTGGACAATCTGCTCAGGCCTGACACTGCCCTCTCTGACAGGCCTACCTACATCAGTCTTTAATCAAGGAAATGCACCCCCCCCACACACACAGACTTGATATAAGCAATTTAATATAGGCCTTTTCTCAACTGGAATTCCTCTTCCCTGATAACTCTAGCTTGTGACAAGTTGACAAAAGCAAGATAATAATAATAATAATAATAATAATAATAACAATAATAATAGCAACCAGAAACTGTGACAGTTATAAACCATGTATCTTGGTTTTGTGTTTACTAGGCAGAGGGATCTTTAATACTGTGCATGAGAAAGGCAACTGTCTACAAAAGAGATGTAACGCTATCCATACGTGGGTGATAATTAAGGCTTTAAAGAGATTACTCAAGAAAACTGCATAATGGGGGTTAGACATGAATTTGAAGCCCAGGGAGACATCTGGATTTTAGGGGCTACCAGGAGGGAAAGAGTCCAGGGACGGCATTAAGAAGAAAGTCCTGGAGAGGTAGGAGGAGAGTGAGGAAATCTTGGTTTGAAGTCAAGGAAGATATGAGTTCGTAGGCAGCAAATCCCAGGAGTATATGTTTCAGAGATAGTAACTAAGGACTGAGTGTACTTTACCTTAATAGCTATAAAAAAGATAGGTGAGAACAATTGCTAAGGCAGTTTTATGGATGCTGTTGAGCAAGCATGATTACCATATATGGGACAGCCCTATAAAAAGAGAGACCCATCCAAGGATGAAATATGAGACTGTTCTCCCCGTGTCTACATATATTCAACTTCTTCTACTTGGTTGTTTAATAATAAAGATTTAAAACTTCATACACAGTCTTTGTAAGGGCTGTAGTGATCACTTGCATTTCACACTTGTGTGAGTGGACATAAGACTGAGAATTCTAAACTCCAGAGCATTAAAAAATTAACTATATCTTAAGCAATTTTAAATACAGAGAAAAGTTGTAAAAACAGAAAAAAAGATCTTTTACTTCTGCATATAAGAATAAAATGATCATAAGAAGTGCACAAATAAATATTTCTTAAAGCAAAGGTGTTACTTCATATTATCACAAGCCCTCAATGTCAGGAAAAATTAATACAGTTTTTACTATTGTCGTGTAATTAATTATACAGATAATCTGTGTATCAATTACTCAAATACTATCCTTTAGCAGAAGGATCCAGTTCCAAATCAAATGCTGATTTAAGTTGCCACATCTGTATGTTCTTCTTTGATGTGTAGTACTAAGTCTTCAAGTTTTTCTTGAAATCATCAATCTGACATAGCTGAAGAAGATCATGTATGTTTTAGAATGCCCCTCAATGTGAGTACACCTTGTCTTTTCTCGCATTCTATTTGATTTCCTGTTGGAATGCTACACTGCCTTCATCTTATTGCATCCTATCATCCAGTACATGATGCCATTTGTCTTATTACTAAGAATGCTTGCCACTTGTTTGCAGCAGTGTCTTCCAGAAATCTCCATTAGAGCCTAGAACTTTCCTTCTGTATTATTGCAGATTCACATAGTTTGTGATCATGTAAATGCCTGTTTTCTCATTTTACTGTCAATGAACTCATTCACTTTCATGAATAAAGATTTATGAGTTCTTACTTTGTGTTATAATACATTACCATTATAATTTGTACTAGATTTGACTAATTGGACCTCTCTGATCTTGCTTTGTGTCCTTTAATGCCTTTCTGCCACCCTGCCACCCCACCTTATGCCACAATAAACTGTTTCAGGATTCCAATAACTCTCTCAATATATCCTAATGAGGCCATTTCTCCAAGTACTGTTAGTTTTAAGGAACAATGATATTTAGTGATCAGTATCTGGGTCTTAGATGTTTTAGACATATATGTTCAAGTACTCATATTGTGATTGTTAATTTCATACTCATTTAACGAGGGCAGGAGTTCTCTAATATTTGCTTGAATATTATTCTAAGAAGGTCCAAAAGGGTTTTTCTTTATGAAAGTAAGCATTGACAGTGAGGCTAAAGAAAGCATAATGTCCTGTTTATTGTGGGTGAGCTCAAGACTTCAGCAGAACAAAAATCCTGGCTCCCCTATAAACATGGAGGAGGGATCGTTTCCTGCTTGTCTTTAAGATCTTTAAGCTCTTTCTGATTTTATGTTTTCCAGACTTCAAAGTGTCACCGCATTGTAGTAGGCTTTTCTTGTATTACAAGCTTCGGGCCTTCCAACTAGAACTACAGCATAGATCTCTACATAATCTCATCAAGTAATGAGATTACCTTGTCATAGCCTTACAGGTTCTGTTTCCATAGAGTAGACCTTGATATGCACACACCTAAATCTTCATAGTGCAGATTCATATTCCTAGTCTCTGAGTCATCACAGAATTCATTCTGGTTCCCTGTCCTTCCCTGCCTATCCTCCCTTTGTCTGACAATGAAAACATGATCCCAACCACCTATAATTCACTTGTTACCTTTTCTTGTCCCATATACCCAAACCAGTCATTCCTCTGCCACACTTCTTGTATGCCTGTCTTACTCCATTTATACTCTGATATCTGCTTTGATGCCGTTCTCCTTCTGACTCCCAGCATAGCTCCTGACATTCCCATTGCAGCTACCATCTTCCCTGCCACTCTTAATTCAGACACCCACCCCCAGTGATGGGCAGAACTATTGAAAACCCTGCTTTCCCTATGAGAACACTTCATTAATCCTGCATATCAGTGTCATTTGTGCAGAACGGTCTTCTTATGTAAAAACATCTCCCTGTCCATCAGACAGTACAAAATTGTGAAACAAATAAGTTTTGTAACTCATATAATTCTCTAATTCATCAAAATTTTTTAAATGTTTATATATCTATATATATAGATATAGATATCCATACATATACATACACACACACACACACACACACA
>LOEQ01003039.1:123848-141580 GCA_001685075.1 Bramus lutescens | reverse complement strand
AAAGAAAGAAAGAAAGAAAGAAAGAAAGAAAGAAAGAAAGAAAGAAAGAAAGAAAGAATCAAACAAAGGAAGAAAGGGTTTGACTTACACACCCTGATCACAATCCATGACTGAGGGAAGTCTGAGAAAGAACTGATTCCATCAGGAGAAGCAGGAACCATGGAAGAACTATGATTACAGGGTTAATCCACATGGATTGTCCATCCTGCTTTGTTGCATAGCTCAGAACCACTTGCTCAGGGTGACACCTCCCACAGTGGTCTGGGACCTCTCATATAAATCATTAATTCACAGACATGAATACAAGTCAATGGTATGGATTTAGTTTCTCAACTGAGGTCTCACTTCAAGGTAATTCTAGTTTGGGTCAAGTTGACAAAAGATTACTATGACAAGCCAATGCTTTAAGAAAGTAAAATTGTTGTAGAAAGAATATCAGAAGACATCATGCATAGTAAGAATGAAAAATTCACCTAAGAAATATATATATATACATATTTAAATTCTATGAAGTGTTGTTTCATGAAATATATTTTTACTTTAGGTCAAGTAAAACAAACAATACTTGAAAACTATTTTCTCTCTTTCTCCTTACATATATATATATATATATATAATCTCTTTTCTTACTTAATTTTTTACTTCCAATCAAATACATGATCCTTTTTTCCAATATTGTCTCTCTGATAGAACTCCCATTATACCACCAATTTTTAAGTGCTTTCTCTGATAGTCTAACCATTCTCACACCTTTAATACAAGTCTCTGTGTCCATTTAATCCATATCTGAGAATTCCATCTTTGTCCAACCTTTGCTGAAGCCTATTCTAAGATAAATTTTAGAACAAGCTTTAGGATAGAAACTGAATTTCTTGCAGCCTAAGATTCCCTGCACGATCCACAGTAGCCCCTTAATTGCATTCTTTCTGCTCCACATGAGTGATTATCAGATCCCGAAGCATATGATGCAGACCACCCTTTCACATTTTTACACTAATCACAAAGGCAACTTCCTAAAACATCCAGAGCAAGTAAAAGAGTCTCTAAGACAATATAACAGGATCAATGGACATTCCTTGCAATAACTTAATTTCATTCTGTCCTGGAGTATTAGTTTAGCACAATAAGTATAAATGTATAATAGCAAGGTCAATGCCTGTGTTTCTCAACAGACCAAAAGTTACAGGAAATCACAGCAGCTTACATCTTGCTCATCCCAGCACCTAACACAGTGTTAAGAGCACAGAGAGATTCCGTAGTCCTTAGAATAAATAAGGGTCTCGTGAAAAATCTACATGAGCTGAGGAGCAATTGTGTGCATCTGAATGAGCAGAGTCCTGAAATTAATCACTCATAGAGATATGCTAACATGAATATATTCCTGACTGCCTTGTTTGATGGAGAAAATATTGACAGTATATATATAAACACACACAAATGTAAACAGAAATGGTACTTTTGTTTTTTGGCTGCATGTGTTTAAAATAAAAATGAATTCAATATGAATTCAATGTAGTTGATAGCTTTACTAATAGTTTATTGTGCTCGAGAATCAGGTTTATCACATTTGTAAAGTTACACCTACATGTATGACCTTTAAACATCTTTCACATATAAGGGATTATACAAAATGAGGTTGTGTATGATGTGATGAGAGTAAAACTCCCAAAAAGGTAAATGGTTTCTGTTACTTGAAACTGGAGAATGCCTTTAGTCTTTGATTGCAGTTTCTCTCTTTCCTTTTCTTCAGTCAGGGTAAGTTTGCATCCTGAACTTTTGAGGAGGAATATATCACTGGGACCTAAGCCTAAGAGAATGTTGCATTTTTATAGTTATCTAATTGTAGTGATTGAGTGAAGGTTGAAAAAAATAGTAGCATCAGAACTGTCCATACATAGCGAAGTTCTTAGATAGGTATGTTGACATTGGAAGAAGGTATGAGTCATATAGGCAACTTTCCTTCATCAAAGAACCCCCATGAATTATGAACCCAGAAAAAAGGTCTTAGAGATTCCTAGTGTCCTCTGTACCAAATCACTTTTGAAACCATCTATTTTTCTTTTAATCAGATAAACCACTGTATTCTTTTTCATTTATTTTTTTGAGAAGTGTTATTTGAGTCAGTCCTTAACCATCATGAACTCTGAAGTGTTATGCAGGTATCTGTACATTGAAACTCTTCAGTTCCAGGAGACACGATTTTTGGTATTCAACCTTCCACATTCTCACTGGAAGGCATCCAGAAGTGTAAAGATTATTTGGTGACCATTTTTTTCAAGAAGCAAACTTTTAATCACTCCAACAAAATTACTTAATTATACAAAATAAGTCAATGTTTGGAATGTAGAAAGATGTGGCACAATTCAATTTTAGAATGTCATGAATAGGCATGAGTATTTGAAAAGATCAAAGCTAAAACCTTATTACCTCTAATGCTTCAGAGAATTAGAAATAGGCTGATTCTTACTTATTTACACTATCAGAAAGATAAACAATCTTTTTATCAGATTTTATCTATTTATCAGAAAGATAAATAAATGATCGGTCTTGGAACACAGAGTGTGTGGTCAAATCCATGCGAAAATTGACAATATATGTTTCAAGTAGAAGCATCATTTGGAAGTGCAATGGGTTATACCTTTCTGCTTAATCCAGAAGATAAAGCGCTGAACTTGGTTTATCTCTGTAGGTGTCAGCAGCTAATGGCATCAGCTTGCAATGTTGAGGCAAGGTGAAGGCATTAGAAGGAAAAGATGGATTCCAATTGTCCCTTCAAATGAGAAATAATGACTAATGCTTTGGAAATGGCTTACGCTGAAGGAAATTATGGCTTTCTAAGTAGAAGAACTCCTCTGGAGTAATTATCACTAAGATTTAAGTCTAGTCTCCTACAGGGAGTCTGACCTTGTAGATGTCCACTGTTTATTAGCTGATAGGGCTTGCCAACAACTCTAAATGTCAACTAAGGCCATGCTTATTCTCAAAACAGTCAAGAGGCAAACACTAATTCTCATTAGCCTGTCTTTGCCTGGCAATATTTTGTTTCCATATGGTAAAAATTTCCACTGAAGGAATAATTCTAAGAGTTTAAAATGTTTACTGTTTTCAAGTGATGTTCTTTTGTGTGTTCACAGCAACATCAAAATTTTCACATTTAAGAACAGAGCAGACTCAAAGTAAAAATTGTCCTGCATAGAATCACTTTTTCATCAACTCACACCAACCGATAGCCTCAGAGGAGGAAACTGCCAAGACCTATTCCAGGAGTTAGTTTTAATCTTACCTTCCTGTGGTGCCAACACACTATTTACACAAGGGCTCTCAAGTCATTTATTGACTCACCCATGGGTGGGGGCAAGTAGAGAACTCATGAATCATCTAATTAAGACCTTTATTAAATTGATCATTTTCCTTGGTATATTTATTTCACTTTGTTTTTCAGTTTAAATTTCTTCCTAAATGACGGTGGGCAAAAAAAAATGAAACTCTACAAAGAATATTAAATGTTGATTGATTCATAAATTTTAAAAAATCTATTTTGGTGATTAGCACATGCTTTATATTTTGTCCCCTCTTAATTTAGTCAGACTTTAATTCAGTGTTTCTTCAGAGTATAAATATTTAGACACCAATATTTTCAATATTAACAGTAATGAAAATACTGTCATGTATATTTTTGTTTTGAATATGAGAATCCTGTCAGAATCCCATTTACATATTTTTTACAGCAGCTTTCTAAGAGAGGTAAATGAGAAATCTTTATGCTAAGCCTTAGCCATGTGAGAAATGAATCTTTTGATTTTTATTTAGGTTTCAGTTATAAAATTAAGTTGCGTATATCTTTTTAAAAGTATCTTTTACTTAAAGAAATTTTGTTTAAATGAAGAGAAAATAAGTACACATATATATTCAGAGCAGTTGATAATTATATTTTGGAATAGAAAGAACTGCATAGTTTGAGTAATAAAGCTTAAAAATTTGAAGAGCAACTTTAATTGTTTAAGTACTGAAAATAATCAGAAAGAGATACTTATCACTATTAAACTTATGCTTCATCTAATTTTCTTATTTAATCAACTAAGCCTTTTGATCCTCTTTCTGTTATATACTTAATGTTTATTGGTAATGTTAACAAAGATGCAGCTGAGAAAGAACCTTATGTTCCATTTGCAATATGAGAAATTCTGTGGAATAATGGTGGTGTCCAATTTATCTGTTTGCAGATAAGATATTCAAATAAGAATGTGAAGTGTTCTCTTTAATAATTTAAAACACTACCTCTGAAAGAACTGGAAGGCACTCCTCTAGAGAAAAATGTCAGTATCTACTTATCCACCTCCTTGTAGAGATAAAGTATATCTAGAGAGATGTATTTATTTACATACAACTATTTACATATATAAATAAATACCATGTTAATAAATTATATGCATATATGTATATTATGTGTATTTCTTTAACAACATGCCAATATAACATGCATGATCCCCTCTACCTCACATACTTACATATCTATATGTGATGTTAAATGGGCAGGTGTACATTACATAAGCGTGATCCTTATATTCATATAGCTTAAAACACTTTAAATATCAAGTGTTCTCTCCCATCCCTTCTTTGATATAATTGATGTGTACATATTCATTGATTGAGATAACAAACAAGCCCTTGACTAATTTATGGCATTAATAACATTATCTTTCTCATCACATATTGTCAGCACATACTTGAAAACCAATGTCTTTGGATTGTGTAAGAGAAAATGTGAAGCTATTATTTGATCGCAAATAAAAAGTTGCTCTTGAAACCCACTAAGAGCAATCAGTTACAGGCATGGGACACTTACAGTAGAGGGACATTTATGCAATATTCTTGGATATCATTTAGAATAAATCTCAATAAATTTTTTATAGCAGAGATAATAAATTTATAAAAATAAGTGTGAACTCTATGCTATCTTTTATATTTCTAAGAGTTTCATAGAAAATCTAGATATCTTTTCTCTTTATGTTGTGACTCTTGTGGAATTTCATCAAGGGCCTGAGTAGAGAGTTATCTTTTTGAGCTGCTAATAACTGAATTAGAACAGACAAAAATGGAAAGTGAGGTGGGGAGGATAGATGAGGCACAGCAAAGAAGCAAAGGTGATACAAAATTAATACAGATTTTTCGTGTAGTGTTTCTGAATTGTCATTTTACGTTCATTGATTTAGAGCTCACAGAAGGATGCTCATTGTCCAATGGCTGACACAGCTCAACTGTTAAATTATTAGTAGAAAGGAAATGAGCTATGTCCATCTATATTACTCAGATTTTTCCACTAAAGCATAATATCTGATACAGGTACTTATGAAGAAAAGAGGTTTACTTAGTGAATAGGTTTGGAGGCTGAATGTCAGTATGGTGTAGTGTAGGATGCAAGAAAACTGCCTTTTAACTCTAAGACTCCATGATGCAGACAATAATGATGGGATGTCCACAGGAGCTGTGAGGAGCATCTTAAGTCTGAATGAGAACACAAGACCGGGCTTGTTCCTTCTCTGAGAACTTTCTTGCACATCACAAGAACTGCCTCTGAAAGTACAACACAGAGACCTCCCTTTACCCTTTCATGTAGACTTGATAATAGATTGTAATAGCATCATCCTCATACCAACCCTCCAATCAATTGGGCATTCTAGAAAGCACAGTTAAATCACATCCAACTGAGGTACCACCCAGAATGGCCTCCTCATTTACCTTCTGCATTCTCCATTCATCCTTACCATGACAATTTTTCTTTAAAAAACTCACATTAACTGTATGCACAAATAGGTTGAATGTTTCTCTACATGCACACAGTATTAGTTCTTAAACTGGTAATGAACTATTCACCTTTCCCAAATACAAGGAAGTGTCCTTATAACATTTCCTTCTACAATGTTTTAATACAAGGTATGGGTAATAGAGTCGATTATATATAGATTTCAACTCTTGCTTTCTAACTTTTAAGAGCTTCGGCTCTTCATTACACAATAATACAACTAAGTAATTATTTTAAAATTAAATAATAAGATTGATAAAAGTAGGATATTGTACAAGTATAAATATTTTCTTCTTTTTTAATCTCACCACACAAATCTACAATCTGACTATAATCATGTAATTATAGTCAAAATAATAGGAAAAATTTTAAATTTCTAGGGATTAGAGACATTCTAAGAGCACAATTGTACTATCATCAAAAGAAAAACACTTAAAATATATAAAGCACAATGAAAATATTCCTATTATAACTGATTTGTGACTCACCACCATTTAGGCTCTGATATGCTGAAGGCATTCTTGTCAATTTTTTATTGACCATTTTCTACAGAAAAAAATTCTTTATTTTAAATCCAAATTCTGTGAGAAATGGAGCACTTCTTCAAGTCAAAGATACATTTCTATAGTATACAGAACATTCAAAGTTACAAAAATATTTTGAATTTCAACACGAAATTGAAGGATAGATTACAACAGAAGTAGCTGGCCTACATTGAAGAACTTATATTCATATTTGTTAATGTTTTGAAATTAAAGCACATAAATTATCATCTTTCCCAGGATACTTGTTAACAGGTATTATACGAAATATAGAACTGTTTTTGATCTGTTACTCCTGTGTTCACATACCCAAATAAATCAATCAGCATACAGTAAGAGTACCTAGTACCCATGGTCCATGGTCATCATGAAATGCTTCACAATAGCCACATAATGGAACCAGCCAATGTGGCCATCAAGGGGTGAATGGACTAAGAAATAAAGTATGTAAACACAATGGAGTAGTAATTAGTCATAAGAGAAAGAAAATTACATTGTAATGGATTAAGTTGAAGATAATTATGTTAAATGAAATAATCCAGACTCAAACAGACAAGCATTATAAATTTTCCTCATATACTGAATATATATAAAAATAGGCAAATATAAAATAAAGCATTTTTTTCAAAAATTGTGAGAGAGTAATTGTGGTTTTGAATGTGTCATCAAGATATATTAAATGGATTTTGAAAATGCCATAATTTTTTATAATTGTGCTAAAAATTCTGAGCATTACAAAATAGTATTGTAATTATCACACAACCGGATTCATTTTGATAAAATATCTTGCTAAATCACACCATATCAAAGGTTGTATAAATAACAGAAATCATCTGAGGAATATATTAGTTTTTAAAGTATGGGAAATTGGGCTGATGAATCAAATAAGCAGTTTGAGTCACTCTACAAGTTATAAGGAAAGTAAAGTATTTGCCTGGGTGTGACACCTGCCTGTGCATCTTCCAAGAGCTTGCAAGGTCGTGGCAGGTGTTACACCATCAGAGACATTCACAGATACTGCAGTTTATAGCAGGATATTTTAACTTCTTTTCAAGTTAGACTTTTAGTGAATGTATATGTTTAAATAAATAGACTAGATACCAGACAGTAGTAGGATGGCCGATATTGAAATGGACTTAACCATATTTTGTTTCTAATTTAATCTCCACAAACTTACATAGTAGTGAAATTGTTAGGAGTGCTACTGTCTTCAGGCACACTTTTGGGAGTGGGTACAAACATTCTGGTTTGAGAATCTGGGGGAAGGAAATGAAATGAACCAATTGTGGGCTGTAGCTTTGCATGTAATCTTATGTAGAAGCTGTAAATTCATAGTGTATGAACATCCACTGAGTCATTATGTGTAAGGTAGGCACTATAACAAATATCTATAATAGAAAAAAATGAGAAATACAGGGCTTTTTTTTCTATCCCTTGTTCCGTCCTCTCTTGGTAAACTTGTCTCATTATCTGAAGGCTTTCTTATGAAAAGGGGACTATTAAATCACATTCTCAGAACATCTGACCCAAGATGAAAGAAAGGGTTCCTATAAACAGAAATGAAAAAAGTTGGAGAAGTTTATTGGTATTAACCAATGAAGAAAACTCAAAGATCTCTCTAGGAAGAATGGTTAAAATGACCAGCTCTCTGGCATACCTCAGAAAAGGAGAAAGGAAGAAAAGCATCAGAATATTAGGAATGTGAAATATTAAACAACCAACTAGATCAAATGCTTATAATAGTTTAGGAATGCTGAATATGTGAATTCAGGCTAGTATAAATAAATACATTAATAACAGAAAATGTTTCTGTGAAAATATGCTTTCACAGAAGAATCAGCATGAACTAGGCTAGTGATCAATAAAGGGATATAAAAGCTGTGAGTTTTGTTCCTCAATTAGGATTCAGCAAAAACTTTATAGAATGGGTTTGATCAAATGTACCAATGAGTCCTATAGAATTTAATTAATTCCAATACAGAGCTAGAAGAAAAGATTGCTATTTTTCACTAAGGTAGTAAATTCTTCATGTTAAAATGTTATTAGGGAAGGGTAATTTTAAAAATATTTTTTAATTTGTAAGCATACTTACAGAGACTCCTTTTTTTAAAAAGTAGACTATATGAGGATTTACCTGCCAAGTAGACCTAGGAAGCACAGCGCATACCATACACCAGATTTTCGGGAGCCCTTGAAATATTTTTTTCTTTTTTAACTGGAAGAGAAGTGGTTGGGGGTAGGACTTAATCAATGACGTGCTTCCCGTTCAAGGTTAAAGACCTGAATTTAATCCCAGGAGCTGAGCTGGGTGTGGAAAAACGTCTGTGCTGACAGGGCAGAGATGAAAAGATTCCGGGGCCTCACTGTCCCGTTGTCCAGGGAAATTGGTGAATTTCAAGTTCAGTTAGAGACTCTGACTCAGAAATAAAACACAATAGAAATGCAAAGCGGTGTGCTGCACACGTAGACTCTAGCTGCTAGCCTTTGGTGCACCTGCACATTCTTGCATATACGTGTAAACATACGCACATAAAAATATCAGAAGAGAGCAAATGTTTAGAGAAAATAAAATCTTACAGTACATAATTTTATAATATGTTTGTCATTGTACCGACTCAGACATAAGACATATTGTTTAATATTTTTGTCATGAATGGAAAAGTGGATAAAGTCTATGAACGTCAGGTCCCTCTTTCTTAAGTGGCAGATTGACAACAGTTGTGGCAATATTTAGTCTGAGAAATTTCTCAGCAATTAGTCTTGAGAATGAGAACACCTGTCTGGGGACTCTTTTTTTTTTTCCACTCGCAAATGTGATGTTTTCCCCACACATTTCAGCACATCTCTTCTAAGACTGCACTTCTAGTCTGTAAACCACCAGGATGTCGACCTACGGCACAGCATGAGTCTACTTAGCTTCATTAGGACATCTGCAGAGCTGGTGGGTACTCAACTGAGCATCCTGGAGCTTGCCTTGCATCAGCACACGGCTTGTCTTCAAATGCATTTTATCCCTGTCCTTCGCTAACAAGGTACTTGAAGAGTTACGGTAGCATTCATTCTACAAAACACCCAGTGAAGGACATCCATCCATAGTTCTAAAACAAATGCAGCCTCTTTTCAACATCGCTGCCAACCTCCAAATCAGAAGAGTCAAGAAGAGGTCCAAATTCCAGCAAGATGTAAGCAAGGGACAAAGTAGAGGAAAAGAGGGGAAGAGAGAGGGGAAAGTGATGTTTTAAGTCTAGCTGTTTAAGTCTCTTTAGAAGAATGACCTGAAGTCCTACCTACAGCTCCACATCATCTCAGTGGTCTTACCTAGGTGCAAAGGCCATCAAGCTTGGCAAGTGCTGTCTTCTACATGCTCATGGCCTGAGACTAAACGAAACCAAGTCTCTGTTACCAACAGTGAGAAGAGCAGATATTGAAGAGGCACCTAGCAGTTTCTGGTTCATTCCCTGGGGAAAGCAACCATCTGGGGCGGGAACAATTAGGTAGCCTGATAGCTGGACCAGAGCAGTGGGGACACTTTGCAGTATCTGCATCTGGTCCTGGTCCCTGAGAGGCCGGCTGAGTTCTGAGAGTCCACATTCCATTTTCCAGTTTCTTTCTTTCAAACCCCAGTTTAAAATAAACAAACAGAAACAAAGAAAACCCGTATAAGGTACAAAATACTTCCTCTACACACCTCTCACTGCAAGTCCTGCTAGACATTACTCTTTTTATCTGTGTTATATATAACACAGCAAGCAAGGTTTGCCACTAAGCAAACAAAGAAAAATGATGTTAGGTACAAAATGTTAGAAAGGCTCCATTATGGATTTAGAAACAGTAAGCACATCAGGTTTTAAGTTCATTTGTTTGTTCTGCTTTGTTATTGTTGACGTTGTTTTATAATATCCTACATCCTACTATATTGTTGAGACATGTAGGCTCAAGTTTCTTCCTATCCCAAATCCCAAATGATTGGAACTGCAGGTACATGCCAAGATGCCAAATTCCAAAAGAGTTTCTGAAAGATAATTAATATAGGTCTTAATGTTTATTCTGATGTTTACAAGACAGATGAAGGAATGGTGCATTTATACTAAACAGAAAGCAAGATCCTAGCAAAGTTCCCTGTGGGCAGAGTAGTAGTAACAATGAGAGCCTTTAAGGATTATCATAAAAACTTGGGTGAATGTCACAGGAGCCCTAAGCAGAGGCTGTGGCATACAGCAGATGCCCAGGGCTGTGAGTACCATCTGCAGCACTGCCACTGTAGTCTAACCCAATCACATCCCTCAATCATCTCATTTTTATATTGATCTCATTCGGAAGTCTTGCATATAATTTCCTCAAACTCTTTCATGCCAGTTTTTATATATCTGTTTTGAATATTAAAGAGGTAAAAATATTATGAATTATCCGATCTCATACAGACCCTGTCATTCTGCAGTGGTTAGTTTTATGCCAACTTGATATAGCTAGACTCATCAGAGAGGAGGGAGCCTCTGTTGAGAAAATGCCTCCATTTTCTTGCAAATAGGGCACTTTCTAAATTGGTGATTGACAGGCAGGACTCAGGCCATTTTGGGTGGGGCCATCTCTGGGCTGTTATTCCTGGGCTCTGTAATAAAGTGGGCTGAGAAAGCCAGTAAGCAGCACTTCTCTGTGGCCTCTCCATCAGATCTTGTCTCCAGGTTCCTGCCCAGTTTGAGTTCCGGTCCTGACTTCCCCTGAGGATAGAAGTAGAAATCTAAGCTGGATTAACCCTTTTCTCCCCAAATTGATTTGGTCACTATGTTTCATCATAGCAATAGTGACCCTGGCTAAGGCATATTCCTAATCCTAACTCTTTTTGCTTTCAAGCTGGCTGTCACAGTTTTCAAATGCCTGATTACTTTTCTGCCCTTTATATTGCTTAATAGTTGCCAATCAACCATTCACACCATCTGCTCCATTTTAGCAGATTACTTAAAGATATTTTCTAATAACTTTCTTTTGGTAGCTTGCATTTTGCCTCTCCACAGGCTTCATTTATTTTGTTTTTATCCATCAACACAGTGTCAAGCAGATCACTAAAATAACAGATTCTAGGTAAATGGTTATTTGAGAGGTTGCAATGTACTAGAATGAAACTTAATGTTTATTCTCTGCATACTGGACTTACAGCTGAGCATTATTGTTAGACACAAATAATGATCTGTGCACTTTCCATTGATTGCTTACTTCTGGGACTTATTTTGCCCCCCAATTATTGCCTCTCTTCTTAGCTTCATTACAACTTAGATGGTGATTGTCATTTTTCTGACATTTCAAAAGAACAGTAGTGTTTCATACAATGAAATAAAAGCCCTAAGTGAAGGCTCTCACTGGGCACAGTGGTGGAAAATGAAGCTTTTGAAAGGTTGCACTTTAGGAAAAGTTAACCAACAGCTCAAAATGAATTGCTAAATTACAGTATACTGGTTGTTCATTTACTAGACACTACTGTGTAAACTAAAGAGAGTGAGACCCCAGAATGATGCCTGACTCAGCTCGGGACAGAAGCACACGTGGGACTATCAGGATAAACCAAACCAGGTAACTAAGGACAATTAATGTATTTATCAAAAGGATTTTTCATTCTTCAATTTCAATAAATAAGAATAAATAGGTGAGGATGGGAGACACAAAAATAAGTCTCAGTGCATCTTGGTGAAGTTGTTCACACGCAGTAAGCTGAAAGAATACGTTAGAACAATCAAGCCCAAAACCAGAAGGAGCCTCAAAGCTCTCATAGTTAATTGACTCATGACTGGACCAGGGAAAGGGTCTTCTTTCTACGAAGTATGTTCTGATGTTGCTATAGAGTAAATGATAAATCTTAAAGTGATATTTTAAAAATTTGCTAAAACTGGCACACCCGCAGGGCTCAGAAACATAAGTAGTGAAACTGTCATGCTGGAGGACAGTAAATGAATGTTTCTGTCTGAGCTCCGCAGTGCTTTCCACAGAAGCTGTGGTTTTATTTGCTCATTCGATTTGCACTGTGATGCCAATAAAGACTGCAAGCTTCCATGGAAGCCTAAAGCCATTTAGACTGGCTCTGCTTTTTGGCTCAGTAGAAAACAGCGAATGAAAGCAGATGCCTTGGGGGTTGTTTCTTTCTCCTCTTCTGTTTATACCGTGGTGGGTCATAAAGTAGCCTAGCTTTGTTAATTGGTCATCTGATGAAAATGTCTGAGATCTGTCAGAGAAACGTCCCAAAAAAAGAAACTGCAAAAATCAGTCGCGTGTATCTAAGTAAACTCAAGGTATTTTCTGTTTAATATATGAATTTTTTATTCATCCTTTCTGAACTTCACACATGTACACAACATATTTTTATTAGATTCACCTCTAGCTATATCCCTCCAACTCCACATGGATCCACTTCAATCCTGTGATGTTTTGAATGAGAATGGACCCACAAACTCATATCTTTGAAAACTTGGTCCCCTGTTGGTGGAACTCTTTGGGAAGGATTAGGAGTGTCACCTGTTTGGAGGAGGTGTCATTTGGGACAGGCTTTGGGGTTTCAAGAGACTCTTATTATTACCATTGTGATCTCTTCCTCCTACTTGTGATTTGACACATGAGCTTTTAGATGATCCTGCTTCCACTCCTTCATAGCCTCTAACCTTCTGAAACTATAAACTCAATAAAACCTTATTTTCTCCCTTCTTTTCTTTCTTTCCGTCTTTCTTTACTTTTCTTTTTGTAATCTTCTTTTCCTTTTTATTCTTTTATTTTCATTTTTAAAATTTTCTTCCTGATTGCAGTTTCCTCTTCTTCCTCTGCTCCTTGCCCCCCACCTCCTCTCTGCCACCCCAAATCCACTCGTCTTCCTCTATTTCTCTCCAGAAATGGGCAGACCTCTTGTTGATATCAACAAAGCATGACATATTATTATATTGCAGTAAGACTAAGTACCTCCCCTTGTATTAAGGCTAGACAATTCAACATTTTATAAGGTGCCATGGTTTTTATAACAGCAATATAAAAGTAACTAACACAAGACCCCCCCATACACTTTTATGCCTTTTTTAATGTCATAATCTATCGGATTTAACAGTGCAATCTATATACACTCGAAAATGGGTACTTCTTTGGGAATGAAACAGTAAACACTTAGGAGCTGTGCTCTTTGTATTCCAAGAGAGATTTGAAGGTCCCTAAAACAGCTTAAAAGAAAACATTTGCAAATTTGGGGAACTACCATGCCATCCTATGTTTTTAAATGTGTTTCATGTTCCTTTTTCTTGGGTTGTTTTCTATTTTGGATCATTTAAGATAGCCTTTTCTGCCCCGACCCCTACCAAGAATGGGTCTCAATATTCTCTAAGGTTGTTCTTTAGCTAACGTGCATTTGTCCATTTCCCAACTCATTATAAAAAAGTTCAGTTTTATGTCCCTGCCAGGAAGAAATGCAAACAGGCATGAATTCTGTAGCTCAACATGTTTCTTCAAGTCTGGCAGGAAATTCAGGCCCACACTGTGTCCTTTCCTGTATTATTTTGCTTACTCATATTTTCAGCATAATTCAAAAATCACATACTTCCAGGTACCAATGTGAGAATTTTGGCATTACTGTTGTACCACCAAAAATCTTGCTAAAGAAACTTGGATTTTTCTCTCAATAGTTAGACAAGAATAAATTTTAAAATATTTTAGTTTAAAAATATTGACACTCAGTTTCTGGTTTTAAGCAGAATTGTAAGTCAGTTCTCACCAATAAAAAAGAAAATTCCAGAGGAAATATGTCTGACTCTGTGAGTCACTGGGTCTTTGTTCCAGCTCCAAAATGTCACATGTATGAATTGGATTTGTTATATTCCAATAATAGCTTAATATGAACTCTGCCATGTGACCTCCATTTATTTTCACTACTCACAAAGTATTATTCTTCCTTTGATATTTTTTCCTACCATTAAAAGTGTCAAAAAAAACCCTATTTTACCACCCTCAATGCCTTCATGAATATGTGACAGATCAGATTTTGATCATGGGCTTGGAGATTTCTGACTGCTTCTGTGAGGTTAAGTATGATCAATTGGACAAAGCCTGTGTTATGCAAGGCCACTAGCAATACAATGCTGTCACTGTCTGGAGAATGTGTTCAGTATATGGAAGTTGCAAGTTTGCCAGTGAGTTCCTAAGGACTAACAGCAGGGTATTAAGAAACTTTTTTGGATATTTTCAACTACTTGAGCTAAGTGAAAGCCAATTGTGCTGTATTTGAATTAGCTTTTAGGCAAAAAACAGTTATGTGTTATAACCCCTGACTTTATAATGATGAAGAGGCTTGTGATTCAGAATTAAGTTCTTTGAAGTAGTATCATATTGCCTTGTCAATGAATAAGAAAAGAAACACTTCTGTGAGTAAATCTGCTGCTCCCACTTATGTAAATCCCCATTTATACTTTTTTGGATATTTGGGGCATGGGGCCTTTTTATACTTCATATTTGGTGTGGGTGTGTGGTATGCACATGTACATGTACATTGCATGTATGTGTCCTATGAACCAGTACAAGTGTAAGTGTGTGCACACATGTATATATATTTGCATATTATATGCATATGTGGAGTCCAGAGGTCAGCATGGTTATCTCCTTATATTACTTTCCAGCTTAATATTTGAATACCATCTCTCCTTGATTAGTTAGGCTGTCTGGCTAGCAAGCCCTCTTAATGACAGTTCAAGCACTGTGGAACAAATGGATGCTGTTACTACACTTGGGAATCTAGAAGGGTTCTGGGAACCCAAACTGAGGTCTTTTTATTTTTTATTTTATTTTTTAAGATTGTTTTTATTAAGCTATATATTTTTCTCTACTCCCCTCCATTTCTCTGTCCTCCCCTTCTACCCTCCCCCATGGTCTCAACGCTCCCAGTTTACTCAGGAGATCTTGTCTTTCATTATTTCTCATATAGATTAGAATCATGTATGTCTCGCTTTGGGTCCTCTTTGTTTTCTAGGTTCTCTGGGATTGTGAATTGTAGGCTGGTTTTTCTTTACTTTATGTCTAAAAAACCACTTGGGAGTGAATACATATGCTATTTGTCTTTCTGAGTCTGGGTTACCTCATTCAATATGTCTTCTAGATCCATCCATTTGCCTTCANTATTTGTTTTTTGCTGTGCAGTACTCCAATGTGTAAAAGTACCACATTTCCTTATCTATTCTTCAATATAGAGACATTTAGTTTGCTTCCAGGTTCTGGCTATGAAAAACAATGCTGCTATAAACATAGTTGAACACATGTCCTTGTGGTATGATTGAGCATCTTTTGGGTATATACCCAAAATTGGTATTCTGGATATTGAGGTAGGTTGTTTCCTAATTTTCTGAGAAATTGCCATACTAAAATCCAAAGTGGCCATACAGTCTGCATTCCCACCAGCAATGCAGGAGTGTTCCCTTTACTCCTCATCCTCTCCAGCATAAGTTGTCATCAGTGTTTTTGATCTTGGCCACTCTTACAGGTGTAAGATGGAATCTCAGAGTTGCTTTGATTTGCATTTCTCTGATGGCTAAGGATTTTGAGTATTTCCTTAAGTGTCTTTCAGTCATGATTGTTCTTCAATCATTTGACCCACTGAGCCATCTCACCAATCTATGGGGCATAGATTCTTGATTTTATTGATGGAAATTTGGTTTTGGCTTAGCCATATAATAACTTCATTTTCAGAGTAAGTAGCTTCATTTGAGGTTAGCGTCTGATCACAGACCAATTATTATAGCTATTCTTCTGAAAAATAACATGCATTTATTTGTAATATTTCAGCTTATCTTCTAAGATGAGCTTATGGCCCAGTGGCATATTTATAAATTTCAAGTGAAAATATCTTTGAAAATATGTCTAGACTCCTACAATATGGTAAAAGATAATATGTCTGAAAACATGTTCATCCTGAATCATGCAAGTTATTATAACAACAGTGTGAACATTTGAAGAAAACAAGTGAAATCAGGCAGTTTATATGTAAATGGGTTTTATTTAACCTTATGTATTTCACACAGCATAATATTCATCTTTGCTCTATTCTCAAAAAACAGAGAAGAGACATTGATATTTGAGCTAAGTAAGGATGCACACATATTTTCTAATAAATGTCTTAATTGTTAAGTACATGTGGCAAACCCAGATGGCCTATGTGACTGGACTATGTGTCACTTGCTTTCATTACTGGATAAACTAATAATTTATTTATCTGTTACTTCTCTTTCTCTACTTTAAATGTACCTATTATTTTGAAGCTCATAGGTCTTTGACTTTCATAATATTCCTTCCTTATCATATTATTTAAATCATTCACTCACTCTTCAGCCCACTATCTTCATGCATTTGACCTACCAGATTGCTTCTCAGAAATGCCTGACAGTCCTTACCTTCAGGGATGCTTATCAACACATTATTCAGCATTCAAGGCTCAAGAAAAATTCAACTCATTCAAGAATTCTCCATAAGAACTCCATTATTTTCTTGTCCCTCAGATAACAGTGGTTACAAAGTACCTTGAGGTTAAATTATTTATATAGAAATCTCTGTCTTATTTGCTATAAGGCTATGTAGGTTAGATATCTGATTACTATGATTCTTTGCAAACATAAGTCTAAAGGAGTTTGGTTTCCAAAATATACAAAGATTCATTATTTCAGAATCCCTGCCACCAGAGAAGATTGTAGCCTTCACTCAAACCATGTGTCATCAAAGACTGAGGAAAAGAGGCTTGGTGCCTAAGTATCCTTTCAATTAAGTTAACAAACTTTAGGAGATTTATGGTAGAAACTGGTATGATATAGAATTTTAAATCTCCTAGATATTTTCATCTCTTTGTTCTTCTTCAGCTTACTTAATAATTGTACTTGGTTTTCACAATATTTATTAAGTACATTCTTTGACAATTTCATACATGTATATAATATGTACTGACCACATTTATTCCCACATCCCCTTCCCATTCTCATCAAACTCCTTCTTCCCTACAAGCTCCCCTCCCAAGTTCTTGGGGTGTTTTTTTTTTGTATTGTGATCAACTAAACTTAGAAAGGGTCATCTATATAAACCTGGGGGTAGAGCTGTCCACTTGGGAGGATGAGGATTCACCAGTGGCTACACGAATGATGACAATGAGGACCCCATTATATATAGTCAACTAATACTTCCCTAGGCACTGGTAAGGCACCAAGACCCCTTTTCCCATTTGTGAGTTATGCTGATAGTCTCTGACTTCGTCTTTTAATTCTTTGAAAATTTCATATGTGTTATCCTCCTGGATATTGGAAGTAGACAAGATTGACAGGCAAAAATTGGGAACTTGGGGATAGGGGTAAGGGGAGAGGGGGAGAGAGAAAGGAGAAGGGGAGGATGGGGAGAGC
>LOEQ01003039.1:112538-123252 GCA_001685075.1 Bramus lutescens | reverse complement strand
ATTAACCAATGAAAGTAACACATAGACAGATGACCCTCCTACATCAGGAGGGAGGGGAAAGGAAATGGAAGGAGGGGAGGAGGTGGAAATTCTTAATAAAAATAAAAATTAATAAGAATAATAAAAAAGAAAATTTCATATGTGTAGCTATATCCCCTCATTGCCAACCTCCATCTTCTTCATGCCCCCAACATATCTCCCTTTTAACTTTGTTTCCTATCTCTCTTCCTAAAATAAATCAATGAGTAAAGTTAGTTCCACTGATATTCACTTGGGTGGGGAGGCTATCCCTGTGGCATGAGTAACCTACCAGTAACCATACCCCAAAGAAAAGTGACTCTCCTTGTTGCTGCAGTCATCACACTTTTATAGCTCCTACTTCAGCTGTGGCACCTCAGTAGTCTCTCCCCTATCCATGCTGTAACTTTAATTGTCTTGTTCTTATGCAGGTAACCATACTGTTGGGAATTTATGTCATGCCATGTCTTGAAATCTCTTTTGTTTGGAGTATTTCACTTTAAAGAAATGACAGAACTCTTTTGTGGTTTGTGCAGTGGGCTGAGCGGGGAATTGTTTTGTTTTAGTTAGGAAAGTTCACAACTGAAAGGAATATTGTAGTGTCTTTCTGACTTTGATGGGGAAAAGATTTTTTTTTTTTTACTGCAGGGGAAACAATTCAACTAGGAGAAACTGTTTTCAAGGGAACTAAGTTGGAGTTTATGGGAAAGACAGGTTAGACTGTGGTGGGAGAATTTAATTGTGCACAGCTCTTCAGAGACCCCAGATTGTGGTGACATTCCAAAGACTTGCATCTTTGGGAACTGTGAAAGATACCATTTTGTGTTAACATGCTGGTGACACTGTGGTCAGCCAACATTTTCTATGGATCTGAATGGAGATTCACAGTCAAGGAGGACAAGGAGTCTGGGCTAAAGAAAACACAAGTCTTGAATAAGCGTGGTGTTTAAAACATTTGATGCCCGCTTCCATTTACAGATCACAGCCATCAAATATTCATTGGTCATTCTGAAGAGGCTGACTTTGGGCTGCCCTGAAAGAAGACATTCAGGTCTTAAAAGCTGATCTAAAATCATATTGTAATTTCAGGCTGGAATGCTCTATTATTTGTCAAAGTTTATTCTTTCTTTTAGTTGTGACAGATTTATTTTCAATTATGAGTGACCAAAATTCTTATTTCAGTTACCTTCCTCATGCTAAGATAGACTGTTGAGACATCCATTAGTTTTAAGTCTCAGTCTCTCTTTCCTTTCTTTAAAGATTAAAAACAGAAGGACAGAAACTTAACCAAGACTATAGATTTTGATATCTGAAAAGTAAATGTTATATCTTTCTTAACTGTAAAGTTTGTCCAAAGTGTGCTCTGTGCTAGGAAACGGAGTGTCGCAATGACTGTTTGAAAAGTGTGAACTTGTCCTCCACCTCACAGCACTTGTCTAGATAAAGGCTGAGGGTAAGCTTGAGTTTGTGAGCTAGTGTGTGTTTAGCCAGTAGCCAAGAGGACCTTTATCTGCTCTCTCAAGTGCAGTCTACAGCTGCCAGGAACAAAGCCTCTAATTAGCATACTGCATCGCCTCTGTAAGATGGGCTGCACAGTAGATCTCCTCACCACAAAAACACTGTTGAGCTGTCCAGAGCTGCCAGTAGCTCAATTCCATATTTGTTTCCTGAAGTTCTGACCCCATCAGATACACTAGAATTGCAATTCAATTCCGATTATTTAAGTTCTCCCACACACCTCTCACTGAGGCAAACCTGTTGACAATGTAGCGTATTGTTTAATATGAGAAGAAATACCTGAAGTGCTGCTAACTCTCAAGAGTCCTAATTGCCTTTTAAATTCCCATTCTTTGCTATTATACTTCAAATTATAAGCTAAAAAAAAAAACAACAACCCTATCAGGCAGATCTATTAGCATTTTCCAGTATGCTTTGATTTGAGTTTTAATTAGAGTAAGTGTGCTCTGTGATATGCCTTTTCCTCTGATTTTCTTTACCATGTGTTTTGTTAACCATGCTTGGGCAAATCAGATGTTCCTTTCCTCTTTGACAGAATATTCTCTCATTAGTTACGTCACTTTGAAGGGTAATTTCTTAATTCAATTATGTCTATGCGTTCTCATTGGACATTAAAGAAGAACATTTATAAGGGAGTGGTGGAAAATATACAAAAATAGCAATGCTGACTTTTATAATTTTTCAGGTTTAGCTTTATAGACCTGAAGTAGTAGTTTGGCTTAAAAGGCAAAGCTATGAGGGACTGCTTTTCCCTGGTGGGCTGTTCAATAACTGTTCTTTTTCAGCAAAGAGAATCGACATTGCAACAGTAGTGCATAAGGGCCTCTGAATTCCCTTCTACAGCAGGAACGCTACTCAGTGCCTGGCGGCTGAGGTTTTGCTGCACAGTCCAAGGCATATTTCTAGAATCAGGCAGCTGCATTCCTTCTCTCTCTGGCCTGGGCCACATATTGCTGGATGAGATCATCCTGTAAACAGGATTATGGAACACCAACAGGGTCCAACCGCATTCCAAATGCTAATCTGGATGACAGGCTGTGATGGGCACAGTGGCATTTTCAGTGTGGGTCACATTTGTCCCTAAATCACACGCTGCCTTTGGAAACATTGTGCTTTGAGGAGTGGTGACACATAGGAGATTGAAAGAAATTCCAACAAAGCCTTTCCCTCTCAGGATCTTGCATCATGGTGGTTTGAAGGAGAGACTTCATCACCTGCTTTCCCATTGTCTTATCATGATGCTCCAGTGGTGGATTTGGCCTCCATCAGGAGCTTCCCAAGACCCAGGTATAGACGACTTCTCAGCCACTATTAGCTTACTCTCACAAGTCAGTTTGAAGGCATAGTCAGGACTGATACTGGATCTCCCAAAAGACAATGAGTCAAAGATAGGGAAGGTACATGAAATTTCCCTGCTGTTTATTTAATATTTGTCAGGATACATACAGCTCAATGTATACATACTTGTAAGCAGAGACATTCTCAGTTGAATTGATATAGGATTAAAATTGGGATGAGATACAGAAATGAAGGAAGAAAAAGCCTTTTATTATGTAAATGATGGAGGAAGGTCATACTTATTTCAAAGCCGGAAATGTCAAAGAGTCAAATTGTAATGTGGGAATGTATAAAACCCATCATGTCAGACATGGTGAGGTAGAAGAAAAGATTTGAATTGGAGGACAGAACAAAGCTCTTTGAAGATGCTTGAAAATGTGGTTTATATTCTCAGCATCATAAACAACTGGAAAATCGAATGCTTTCTTTTTTACTGGGTGTTTTATTTAGGACTGAACAAAATATTGAACTATTACTTGGTGACATTCATGACTAATATTAACCACTGTTTGGTCAACTTCTACTGGACATCGTCTTAGAAAGTTCCAGTAGATGTTCTGATTATTGGAATCTTACGTTCATTTAAATATCTACCAGATTTGTATTAGGTTGCGAACGTCCTTGACACTCGCAGTGACTTTCCCAAGTACTTTTCATGCTTCTGATAGAACTCTGCCTTTTCAGTGCAACATGGCACTACAGATCTTGCTTGCCAGAGAAAAGCTATCAACTAGTTTATTGAGTACACATTGTCAAAACAAAATTATTGTCTTCATTGGAAAACTTCTGAGGTATGAGGCATTATTCTAGGATACAAGGAAGAGGGAAAATAACAGATAGCATGTATCATTTGAATGAAGTCAATGTCAAGTGGAAACACGATCCCTTTGTCTTACTTGTGAAAAGGAAGCTTGTGATAGGAGTTGGTACTATGGTCTTTTGTGGGGTTCAGGGTAGGAAAATAAACATGCACATATTTTGGAGGGTAATTATCTGTTTGCACTGATGATGCAATTTATGGAATAGATGGAAATATAGTTTCAGACATCAAAGTATAAGAGTCCAAATTCAAGAATATTAGAAATTTACAAATATTTCATGACATTTATTGTGTGTATGTGTGTGTGAACATATGTGTGTCACTGTGTACATGTGGAGGTCAGAGGACCTCTTGTGGAATGGAGTTCTCTCCTTCCACCACATGGATTAGTCTATAGAACTCTAATCATCAGGCTTGATGGCAAGAGCTACTGCCTGTTGAGCCATCTCACTGGCCTAAGAACATTAGTTTTTTAAGAGAATGTGCTGACAGTTTTACTGCACTGGAGCCCGAGGCTATCATCTGATTTCCAAGTCCAGAAAGTTAGTAGAGAAACAGTGTAGACTCACTGTGAGTTCCAGTTAGCTCCATTGTTGGGGTGCTCAGATTATGGATTAGAATGTCTTTTCATCCTCTTCCTTTTCAATGACAGCATCAGACTTAAAAGAAGTGACTAGAAAGCATTAAAACAAACATAGGTAATATAAAGAGTTAAGCATTTTGCTGTATCTCCTTGGTGACACTATGTGTGGTTTCGTAGGAAAAGAGCTGGAAAGTGGTATATGAGCTAAAAATTTTAGTCTTTAATCAATTTGAGAATAGCAAGTGTGTTATTATATAACTATTTGTGGTAGTTTTTTTCCCACAAAAAAACTGACAGGTAGCAAAATCACTCATCTAACTTATCTTAAAATGCTGCCCTGTAAGAGTTAAGAGTTGTATTTCTATCTTCTGTGCTTTTATCCTTAGCTCTACCACTATCTCATTAGTGGTCCATTGTGGTTGTAGGGTGAAAACAATGCTATCCAATTTCTGAGGTTAGGTCACACAGAACAATTTCAATTCCACCATTATTTTGAGATAATTGCCTGAAGGAAAGTCACCACACTTGGGGGAAGCCCAAGATCACTAGAGAGCCAATATAGGTGTTCCATCTGGCATTCCTAGCTGAGGTTTCCTTGGAGAGCTCTGTGTTTGAGAAAACCTTCAGATGACTCAGCAGCCACCTCCATCTGTAGAGGCCGCATGGAAATCCAGAACATTTTCACGCTGAGCCTAGCTTCTCTGCCACACAAGGTGAAACCAAATGATCAGATTTATTTTAAATTAGTCAGGTTTTCAATTAGGTTGTATGAAGCAATAGGTAACTCGAAAATTTCCTGCAAACAGCAGAAAGTAATTATTGCACATTCAAAGGAAAAAATTGTGGTACTTTTACAGTTCCATCATTACCAACACAAGCTGACTTAAAAGAAAATGTGAACTATTAACAGAGCTCATATTTTTGAGAAAAAATTCACAAAAAAGAGTATGAAATGTGTGTCAACAACATCCTATAGGAGTAAAATGAGAAACTATGTTATTTAGATATTATTGAACACACATCTTGTATTTGCTTTTAGAATAGACAAGGTGACCTTGCACATGGTTCCTACCTTTAGCTTCTATCATTCTGTCTTCCTTGTGTGGGTGTTCAGTGTGCTGAAAAAGCCAGATTTTAGAACAGCTTTCTTTCAGAAACGATGTTTTTAAAGTTAAGGGGGAAAAATTTTGCGCACTGCAAAAGTGGCAGCTATAAAAATAGATGTAAAAATAAATTGAAAATTCATAACAATTGTGCTGTAAAAGATGTGTTGAAACTGAATTACAAAGTAAAATGAACGAAGTGGGCTTTTGATTAAATGAGTAAGCCAGAGTATTTGCAGTACAAAAATATGTTGGAAATGACTAGCATAGCATAAAATAAAGAAGAAATTATTGTGCATGGAAGTCTAAGCTGGAGCTGGCATAAAGACTTTCAGAAAGTATAATTTTTTTAATATGGCGGGGGTCAGACAACTGTTAGTTCCAGATTCCTACCATAAAGAATAGTAAATTCTGTGCTTAGAAATATAGAAAAAAAATGGTAAGCAACAATATGTTAAAAAGTTTTTCATTGGTGGAAAGACACTAAGGTAGAAAACCGAAGGATTTTGGATGGGGTCTGTAGGCTGAAAGCAAACCACTCCCTCTTGCTGCATCCCACGCCCGCTGTCCTCAGACCAGAAGCATCAGCACCATCCTTTGGAAAGAGTGGAAGTGACTCTGAGTCCTCATGTGCATCTGCACAGTTGGCAGCAGTAAGAAATCATCACTTTCTAAGGAGAAACTGAAGACCTTAGCTGGACTGGAGATTCAGTAAGTAGAAGCATTTGCAGGAGTTCTATGATTTTGCTGTTGTTGTTGTTGTTATTATCCTCTTACACTCCACTCAGTTTGATGATGGATACAGAGATCTAAAGCCCATAAATGGCTGTTACCCAACTGAGAAGATAGGATATTTTTGTAACATTGAGAAAGAGACAAAAAATTGACCACATACTGAATCCTGGAAAAGTTCAGGCAGTGGCAATGGAAATAATGCAATGAGGGCTGCATTTGAAATATTGGTAAGAATTGAATTAACAGAGTGATACTTAACCAACTTCTTCATAAATTCCCCAGGCATATAGTGAACACTCAAGAATAGTTAAAGACGTTGAGCAAACAAGGTAGAATAATTGAAAAGGAAGCCAAAAACCCTAACAATGAATAGTGAGCCCCTCTGGAAGTAGAAGGGTCAGGTTGGATGTCAGGGTAACCAGATCAAGAAGGCCTGGAAAGGAAGTGGGGCATTCATTTTCTGTGGTAGAAAAATGGAAATCAATAAAGCTGGCTGGTATTCAGGAGATATCGCTTTGACCACACAATGTGAGATGGAACAGAAAGGAAGTCATGGGAGGTAACATCAATTTCAATTCCTCTCTACCTGAGCAGCATTGTTTGAATGTTTCTTCTTAGCGTGCAGCGGAACCAAAACAACCTCAAGGAAGAATTGTACTGTGGAAAATAGAAAAATCCAAGAATAGTAGGAACCCACAGGTAAAACTGGCATGGTAGAGAGTCTGTGTGGGTAGAGAATTCTAAGATATTCAAGATTCTGCTTGAATTGAGACTTCTGGGGAAGAAGGTTTATAAAAGGAATAGAAAATCCAGTCTTAGATGAAAGAATGCACTACAAAGAAATATACCATCATCGTTTTAACTTACAATAACAATAAAGAAATGTATCTACTCGTCAATAGATGGTGGTGGTGGTGATGGTGTATAACACTTTCATCTGGATTGAAGAGGGAGGATGGAGATTCATGGGACCCAGGAAGTTCCTGAAACTAACAAGATTCACAACACTCCTCCCCAAAGTTATGAAAATTGTGAGCAACTACTTGAGGAAGGAGTTTGTCCTATCTGTCAAGCTACCTACAGCTGTCTTGCAAGCTATTCTGTAATAGGATTTTCAGGTCTTCAACCCTGCATAGGGTGATCTTTCTAATAAGAAAATTGCCTCAGACATCTCTGATCCCCTAAGTAAGCCCTTATCTATACCTCTGCAATAACTTAGCAAACTCTTTGATTCACCAAGTTGGAACACAGTAGAGTTGTCTCTTTTGTCTGTCATGGGTTCTCTTGTGGGGTGAATAGACATTTATGTCACAACCCCCAGAAAAAGTGTTTACCCATACATCTATCTTCGCTAAAGACAAGAAGGATATAAGCAGGCAAAACCCTTGGTAGAGTCCTGCACTGAAAATTATCCAGCTCTGCTAACCCACTGAAATGTGTTGAGAATGACAGCTTTCACCTCCCAAATCACTGGGAGAGGAGCAAGGTTGAGTTCTGGGCCTGAAGACAGACTGTTCGAATTTGAACAGTACTCTCTAGACAGTGGATTCATCTATTTTATTTCGAGGTTCTTTGCCTCCATTTCTTCTCTGAAGACAGAAGCAAATCAAAATGTTTCATACAGTATTGTTATGAGGATTGAACACTCTTAACTGAGGGAACACTCTTAACTGATTGAACACACTTGACTACATCTGAAGTGACAGAACAATACTTACTTGCCCCATATATATCAACCACTGTTATTATATTGACGTTGTCTTTGTCAATCATCCTTACTGAAGGCAACCTGGTTGTTGCTATTGCTTTTTCTATGTTAGAAAGTCAAAGAGAGAGAGACAGAAAGAGAGAGGAAGGCAGGAAGGGAGAGAGAGAGAGAGAGGAGGAGAGAGGGAGGGGATGAAAGAAAGAGAGAGGGCTAGCAGTGGCTTGTGTTATGTGACCCAGTGAATTGTTTGGTGACATTCAGAAACTACTGTCTTCTCAGATCTTCCTGAAAAAGAAGGCCATAGTTTTATTTTTCTAGTAGAAAGCTAAAATATACACTCACTGAATTGGACAGATCAGAATCATAAATAAATTAGTTGCATTTGGCTTTTCCTATCTGAGAAACCTGAGATATAATTTTCCTTCCAGTCTAAGAGGACATCTAAAAAGTTCCAAACCAAACAATGACAGCATTCTGTCTGTATCAGAAAGTACAATAAATCATGGGGAGAAAGGGACAATGCCTGACAGGAAGCTTGGGATATTGTTTTGATTTTCTAGTTATTATCTATGTAAAAGCCACTAGTGTTTTGAAGTGGACCTTGTCATTTGAAAAACTCTCCATCTCATACTTCCAAAATTTGAGATGAAAATTTTTGCTTTTGAAAAATAGTAATGAAGAAAGTTGGCTATGGTTGAAAGTCTTGTGCATTTCTTTCCCAATGCCCATGAATTCCCCACCTTAAATCACAAGTTTGCCTTCCCCCAGAATTAAGTTTAACCCTAATAATGAAAATTGATGTAGGAGGGTCTTCTATCTATCTTTTGCTTTCATTGGTTAATTAATAAAGAAAACTGCTTGGCCTGATAGGTCAGAACATAGGTAGGCGGGAAAGACAGAATAGAATGCTGGGAGGAAGAAAGCAGAGTCAGGCAGACGCATGAAGCNAAGAGGCTAGATATAATGGGCCAGGCAATGCTTAAATGAATACAATTTCCATGTTATTATTTCCAGGGCTAAGCTAGCCATGCGAGAGCCAGGCGGGACAAAAAACAGACCAGCCTGCCATTCCAATCACTACAGAAAATCACCAAATCTTCAAAGTATTATAAGCATACAGTTTTGGTTCTCAACCTTCCTGATGCTGTGACCCTTTAATACAGTTCTGCAAGTTGTGGTATCCCCAACCATAAAATTATGTTGTTGCCTCTTCATAGCTGTAATTTTGCTACTGTTATGAGTTAATGTAAGTATCTGACAGGTAGAATGTCTGACATGTGACCCACAGGGTCATGGCCCACAGGTTGAGGATCCCTGGCACACAATATAGCAAGCATATTAAATAGTTGCAGGAATACTTGCCTGTAACTCAACAGCACATGTGCAATGAAGTTGTGATAAGGTTCCCTGATTTCAAGGACTTTTTAAAAACCTGAGCCTACCTGGGTTAAATTTCTTGTTCTAAGTCTTACAGACAATAAAGGAAGAATGGGAATAAAGACCCATTAAGCTTTCTTCATTCCCACCTCTCCATCAAAACCCCTATCCTTGGTAGATATTCTTTAAGACCATTTGTTCAAAATAACAAAAAACTTAATGAAAAATGTAATCAGAGTTCTTGGGGACTCCTCCTTTATGTGAGTAACTTAAGGGAAGGTCAGAGAAAACTCATTCTTTTACCGTACGTTGAGTTGCCTGGATACCAGTCAGTGCCCTGTGTTTTATGAACTTCTAGTTCCATAATATATTTGGGAACTCAGTGTTTTGTGTGGGATGTCCCATTTTCTTGGCTTTCCTTTGATGCAGTGTTCCCTCTGTTTTGACACCACAATGTTCTTGGTATACTATTAATATAAAATGAAATGACTTCTCTGTAAAAGATTCTGAAAACATTATATAGCCAGTATACCAAGGCTATTAGTAATAGTCTAGAAGGGAAAGTAAATGCCCAGGGGTAAAAACAGAAGGTGATCTCAGATATAGGCCTTTATGAGAAACAGCAACAAATTTATAATCACTCATTAAAGCTAAATTGTGTGTGATGCTGTCCAGAAAATTTCTTTCCTAGATTCATTGTTTATTTAATGACGTTTGAAGTTATAAACAGATACTCAATTGAACTATGCGAAACTCTTCTGAAATGGACAAAACTACATTGTTTTGAACCTCTCTTTGGGGTACAGTTGAGAAAAAGGTGATATATAGACACAATTGGCTCTCTTCTCCCTGTCTCCTCAGCACCTGCATTAAATGACACATAATAAGAAAAATGAGAGATTTCCAATAGTTTGAGTAACTCATAGTTTTCAGCCTCAGTAGTATTATATGACATAAATACATATTTGATTTTCTGTACTTTGCTTTCTTGTTAGCATGTAGTACTTGCATAAATAATGGGTTGAACTGTGGCATTTTCCTATACACATATTATCACGTGTTCTGCTCATATTTATCTCAGTTTCCCCTTCTTTCTTCCTTCCTAATTTCCTCTTACTCTTTCCAAATAGTCCCTTTTATGTTCTCTTGTCTTTTTTTTTAAATCTAGATTTGACAAACTGAAGAAACTATGTGACATTCCTTTGCCTGAGTCTGACACAATTTGCTTAGCACAACAATCGAAACTCCATTTCCACTCATTCTCCTGCAAATGTCAGGGCTTCATTATTCACAGCTGGATCCAATTGTATATAAGTGCCACCTATTCTTGAATCATGTATTTGTTGATAGACACCGAGACTGGTTCTTCAGCTTGATTATTGTTACCAGTGCAGCAATAAAATAAAAGCACAAGTATTCCTGTGGTGTACTAGCTTAGATTACCATATATGTGCATATACGTGTGTGTGTGTGTGTGTGTGTGTGTGTGTGTGTGTGTGGAGAGAGAGAGAGAG
>LOEQ01003039.1:94235-112505 GCA_001685075.1 Bramus lutescens | reverse complement strand
AGAGAGAGAGAGAGAGAGAGAGAGAGAGAATTTATAGGAGCAATGAGGATATGTTCATTCCCTCATTTCCCGACAATGGTAGAAGTGCATCATATAGGAGTTCTACTTTTAATGTTTTGAGGAGCATCCATGCTCTTTCTACAGTGGCAACACCAATTTGCATGTCTTAGAGTTTCTCTACATACTTATTCGAATGTGTTGTCATTTGTTTTCCTGATGACAATGTGTCCTTGAGATGGAATCTCAAAACAGTTCTAATTTTACATTTCCTTCCTTTGTGAACTCTCTTTTCAGTGCATGTGTTCATGAAGGAAGATCATCTACCATTCCATAGGATTTTGTTTCTTTCTGCTGTTACTTCGTTGTTGCAGTGCCAGATACTGACACTTGTCATAATTTCCTTAACTACCTGAGTCCTGTTCAGACAGTCCTTTCTATATGTGGATACTCAGTTTCCCCAGTACGTTTTGTTATAGGGGCTAGTATGCTTAGAGTACCCTTGTCAAGAAGCAGTGTGAGTTTACTTCTTGTTCCTCAGGTGCTCATGTCTACGTCTGTGCCAGTCTTGTGCTGATTTGCCTCTAAAGCTCTGTATTATAACTTGAAATCCTTTTTTGGGATAACTCCAGCATTACTCTCTGTTTAGTATTCAGAGCCTTTATGTTCCCATACGAGTTCTAGAAAGTTTTTCCAACTTAGCAAAGAACATCATTAGAATTTTGAAGAAGGTCGCATAGCATCTCTAGATCACTGCCAACACCACAAGCCATTTTCATTATATCAGATCTGCTGATCAGTGAACGCAAAAGGATTTTCAATCTTCTACAATCTTTGTAAGTCTTTAAAATATTTTATTTTTTTTCTTTTCTTTTAATGAGATCATGAATGCCGTTTTCCACTATCACAAACTACTCAGTTGAGTTTCTTGCATTTGGAAAAATTGCAGGTGTCAGTACATCTAGAATGTAATGATGAGCCCTGCCATGAGAAAACCACCTTTAATTAATTACACGTCTTGAGTCATGTCCTAAAACAATCACAAGGAATTGGTGATACTCTCTTGGCAGGAGACATGTTTACTAGTCAAATTATTTCAATTCATAAAGCAGCTACAAAATTCAGTCTTTTCATGCATGTATGTACTGGTATTTCAAATAAAATTCCCATAGATTTGTAGTAAAGCATGATTCAAGACATTTAAATAGTTAAAAAGTACAGTTTGTAATTTTCTGATCACAAAGCAAGTATGTTAGAAATTGAAAATAATCCACAAAACTAAGGAACATTCATTCAATTGGAAATTAAGAATCAGTTAAATGTATGGTTAAAGAAAAGATAACAAAAGATTGATGTGGGATTTCTGCCTGTATGCTGTGAATACAATTGGTTAATAAATAAAGCTGGCTTGTGCCTATGGCAGGGTGGAGCAGAGGTAGGCAGGGAAGGCAAAAAATGAATGCTGGGAGACAGAAGGGCAGAGTAAAAGAGAAGCAGTATAGCCCCACCGGAGCCAGACAAAACTTTAGCCAGTAAGCCACAGCCATGTGGAGATACACGGATTAATAGAAATGGGTTAAATTAATATGTAAGAGTTAACCAATAAGAAGCTAGAGCTAATGGGCCAAGCAGCAATTTAATTAATACAATTTCTGTGTGATTATTTTGGGGGTCTGGATGGCCGGGAAATGAACAAGCAGCCAAGCTGGCCTCCTTCAACAATAGATTATGCAATATTTTAAATTGAATTGGAAGAAATATACATGTAATTTGCTCCTGGATCAATGTGTTGTTGGGGACTTTTAACAAAATTTTAAAATATATTTATTGTGAATAATATGAGTGCATCTCTAGTGCAATAGTTAAGTAAAATGAATTAGTGTATACATTAATTGATATATACTGAGGACACAAAATAATCCTCTAGGTAATTTACAATAGTAAAATAGATTATCTGACCAATAAACCCCTCCCTCATTTTACTCTTCTTTTTGAGTTGAACATTTTAAATCTTTTGTATATGAGTTAAATTAAGCAGGATTTGTCTTTCTTGCCTAGCTTGCTTCACTTGTCCTTTGGGTTCATGTATGGTGTCATAAATAAAGAGTATTGCCTCCATTTTCAAACCAAATAATATTTTATAGAAATATATATATATATTAATCTATTCATTTAGTGATGTGTATAAGTTGGTTCGATGTTTTGGTTATTGTATTGCTGCATACAATACCTTGGGAGTACACAAATCTCTTTTCAGCGTTTTAACTATTGTTCTTTGTTATATGTTCAGTGGTAGAATTGATGATATTTGATCATTTTTGTCTTGAACTTTTTATGCGACCTCCATGTGGTTTCTTGTAATGAATGTTTTACATTTTCATTTCCATATGAGTTTCCTTTACTCCACATCTTCACAAGCATCATTTATTTCCTCTTATTTTTCTCTACATTAGCCAAATTATCAGCTATGAGTTGTAGGATAGTTAATACTGATTGCCAACTTGGCAGGGTCTAGAACCACATATGGCACAAGCCTCTAGGCAAGAATGTGCAGGGTTATCTAGATTAGATTAACTGAAGTAGGAAAACCAAGCTTCATTGTTGGTGGCACATCTCATGGGCTGGAGCCTCAGACTGTATGAAAAGGAAAATCCTAGTTAAGCACCAGCATTTATTCGTTTCTTCTCTACATAGATACAACCTAACTAATTACCTCCTATTTCTGCTACCATGTTTGCTCGACCATGCTGGAATGTATTCTTGCAGATTATAAGCCATAATAAACCATTCCTTCTTTAAAATTCTTCTTGTCATATATTTTGCTATGGAGTGAGAAAAGCAACTAAAACAAAACGATGCATGGTTATGGTGTTAATTTTTACTTCTCTCACACAGATCAAAAAAAACACATAGGAATATTGTTGTTATAAAATCAGGAGGGAAAGGTTATTTTTTACCGATTTTTATTGAGCTCTACATTTTTCTCTGCTTCCTTCCCTGCCTCCCCCCTCCCCTTCAGCCCTCTCCCAAGGTCCCCATGCTCCCAATTTACTGAAGAGATCTTGTATTTTCTACTATTCATGTAGATTAAATCCATGCTCATAAGTAGTTTTTAAACATAAATAAAAGAAAACCAGCCCACACATCACAATTCCAGAGAACCTAGACAACAATGAGGAGTCTAAGGGAAAGGCTATTTTAAAATAAATATGTAATTTTAAAAGAAAAACTAGGATTGTATTTATAGATGCCTTCCCAGTTTTGATAAGCTTTACAAAATTGTTAAGTGAACAATATTCGATATTTATATATTGTTAACTCTTGTGGGATATTACTTTAACTGTGTAATATGTGTTGCATTTATTTCTGCTGCCTTTGTTAACAATGTAAAGATGTGTTGCATTTCTTTATGCTGCATTTGTTTAATTTTGTAAAGATGCATTGCATTTGTTTCACCCTGCCTGCCTAAGACATCTGATTGATCTAATAAAGAACTGAATGGCCAATAGTTAGACATACAGGGGGATAGGCGGGGCTGGTGGGCAGAGAGAATAAGAAGGGGGGTAATATAAGCTACAGAGGAAGGAGATGAGAACAATGGATAAAAAGAAGATGCCCGGGTCCAGAAACCAGGCAACCTTTAGCCGGTCAGACACTGGCAGAAATAGGAATGTAAGATGTACAGAAATACAAAGATAACAAAAGCCCTGAGGCAAAAGGTAGGTAATGAGAAACAGGTTAATTTAAGTTAAAAGAGATAGCCAGAAAGGAGCCTAATCTTTGTATGCTGAGCATTCATAACTAATAAGAAGTCTCCATGTCATGATTTAGGAGCTGGGTTGTGGCCCCAAAGATTAAGCCTGCTATGAACAACAAATATTTGGGACTTGAAGTTCTAAAATATACTGTTTATTATTGAAAATATCCAGAGCTACTAATAAAATTAAGAATAGACACCATGGAGCAGGAAAGAGAACTCAGTGGTTTAAGAGCATTTTCTACTCTTGTAGAGAACCCAGATTCAGCTCCCAAACCTATTAGGTTTCTTACAACAGTCTGTAACTCTAATTTCAAGACATCTAAGCACCCTTTTCTGGACACCATGGGCACCAGACACACAGTGTACATACATATACATGCAAGAAAAGCACTCACAGCATAAAAATGAATAGATCTTTAAAAAAGAGAGATGACCAACACTTTCTGATGGGATTTGCATACATTTAGTAAAATTTTTTTAATTTTTTACATATGGCAATGTATACCAAGTACATAAAGTTCAAGACTCAATACTGTAAAGGGCCCAGTTCTCCCAATATTGATTGATAGATCCAGTATAATCTCAATTCCAAACCCTTGATATATCTGCTTGGAACAAGGTAAGGGAATCTAATATTATATTGAAATGTTGACTATAGGAACTAACATAGCCAATGAAGAACAACAAAGTGTGAGGATACGTTATCTTATTATAAAAATATAATTTGAGGCAGATTTACCATGAAGTTTATAGGACCCTTGAAGGATTCTTAACACTGTGTTTCTATCATTACATGTCTTTGCAAAATATGTTAAGGAAGATCATTTTGTCATAGTCAGTTAAGACTTAGTTATTGCTAAATTTACTTCCATCATTTACCCACTATGCTGGCAGACAGGAGAGCTGTGGGCATTTGAGGAATTCGAGTGAGGAGAAGTTGAGTTGAGGTGACATTTTTTTTGCTAGTTCTTGGTTGCACACATATGGGTCCTAGTCATTTTTATATTTAGATACTGCTAGCCTAAAGTTGTAAGAATGGCTTCCAGGAATATCTGAGCCCTCTATGCTGATTCATCCAGTGCTAGTGCCTGAACAAGTGGGAGCAGAGGTTATACTGATACCTGGCAACAGAGAAGTGTGGGCAGTGAAGGAAGAGATGTATGAAAAGAGACAGAAAAATTTTCTCTGTGAAGGAGGAGAAATACTCTTCTCCAGGGAAGAGCACATTGGTTGGTTGTCTAATACCAATAGATCAGCCCTGAAAGCATACATTCAAGAAACATTGCATATATTATTACATTGAATGATACATTTAGCTAATATTTAGGAATATGTATGTATATACATATATGGATAAACAACAATTAATGAAAAAGGAAATAAATTTGAAAGAAAGCAAGGTGTATATGGTGAATATTTGAAAGGAAGGGAGTAATGATATAATATAATCTTTAAAAAAAAAAGATTTACTAATTCCATTCTTGATGAAAAAAGGAATTTTATTTCTAGAATTCATCTTCTTTTAAATAAATGTAATATTCAAAAAATTGCTCTGTGGGAACTTTCTAATCATTAGATATGTAAAGTATCAAGGAGAGAGTGCATTTCTCCTGATGCTTAAGTTAAAATGGAGGTACTCTTCTCTTAGAAATATGTTTGACCCCTCAGGGTTCAAGAAATGCCACGGCAGGAAGGCAGAGAGAATGTAAGAGCCAGAGGAGGTGGAGGACAGCAGAAGAACAAGTTCCTCTAATGAGTGTTGGGGGAGGGAGGTCACTTGTTTGTTTCCCAGCTGCTCAGCCCCGAAATAACCGTACAGAAACTGTATTAACTAAATTACTGCTTGGCCTATTACCTCTAACTTCTTATTGACTAGGTATTCCATCTTAATTTAACCCATATCTATTAATCTGTGTATGGCCACGTGGCTGTGACTTACTGGCGAGGTTCCATCCTGTGTCTGTCTCTGGCAGGGCTACATGGCTTCTCCTTGACTCTGCCTACTCTCTGTATATATCTTTGCCAACCTGGCTATATCCTGTTAAGCCATTAGCCGAAAGTAGCTTCTTTATTCACTAAACAGTAAAGCTAACACATATACAGAAGGACTTCCCATACCATATTATAGCTTTCATTTTAGTATTTTTATGGAACTCTTGAATGTGTGAATGAGTGGATCTCTGATTCCTGTACCTTCTCTTGGACTCTTTTCTTCTGTTGGTTTGTTTGTCCAACTTAGTTGTGATGGCCTTTGTTTTATCTTATCATATCTTATTATGTTGTGTTTTGCTGTTATTAGAAGCCTGCCTTAGAATCCTCTTCTTCTTCTATAGAGAGATAAAAACAGAGTGGACTGAGAGGGGAACTGGGAAGGAAAATCACAATCATTCTATATTATACGAGAAAAGAATCTGTTGTCAATAAAATAAGAAATATAAAGGAAAACAAGAAATATTATTGACAATACAGTGTCCACAATGTGATCACTATTCATTTTTAATAGAAACTGTACAAAGGGAAATTATGAGAAGTCTTGTGTTTTCAAAGTACATATTTATGACAACATATCAATGGTGAGTATATCAATACCTCACTTATAAAATGTTTGCTTGGTTATTTTTCCAATTTGATAGATATTCTAAATTATCCACCTTCTTAGCACTGATAACTAGAAAATCTAAGTAAACCTTTCTAAAAACAAGCTATTTTCTATCGGAAAGGTTCAGTTTTATTTTCTTTACCATACACCATTTATAGTATAATAAATAGGCATATCACAGACTAAAATGTGAAAAGATTTTAATGAAAACTGAAGATTTCATTCATAACATAGGATAATATGTTTTTACAGTTGAGAATGATTTTAAATACATTACACATGCATTAGTCATAAGGGACATAAAAATTAAAATTGCATGCAGATACCATTCACGCTTAGCATATTGACAAAGTTTAGGAAGGCTTATGCTGAGAATAGGGCAGTTCCCAATGCTGGGAGAAGTCGGTAGGAATGCAAACTAGCATAGGAATTTTGGAAACCCATATGGAGGCTCCTCAAAAAATTAAAAATAGAACCACCATATGATTTAACAACCCCAGAACTGGGTCTATAGTTAAAGGAAACGAAATCAGTATGTTGAAAAGGGGCTGGCGAAATGGCTCTCTGGATAAAGGTACTTGCTGCTAAGCCTCATGACCTGAGTTCAATCCCATATGATTGAGAGAACTGAGTGCTACAAGCTGCCTTCTGGCCTCTATACATACATTGTAACATACAAATCCTCCCACCATACACATATGTGCAAGAGACATGCATACAAACACATAAATGTAATTTTTAAAATTTATTGTTATATTAGTATATTATTTTATTAATTTTTTGAGAATTTCATAATGTATCGATGTGTTTTAAGCATATTCACCCCTACTTATCCAATTAACTTCTTCTAGATACATGACCTCCTTTAAACCACATTCTAACTTTGTATACTCTTTAAGAAAAAAAGAAAACAGGAATAGGAAATGTAAGAAGAGTTTGTATTGCCTATGCACTCATGGATATGCAGCCATTCACTAGATTATGGTCAACCTACCAGGGGCCACATGTTTGTAGAAAACTGCCTGACCTTCCTCAGAAATAAAAAGTGTTATTAGATTCTAGCCATGGGTGATGGCTGGTGATCCCCTCCCCCATCATGGAATATTAACAGGCTCAACAACACAAGCAGCTGTCTTGTCATGTCCAGAAGAGACAGTGTTTCATTCTGATCCTTCCTGACCTCTGCTCTGGCTCTTAGCCTCTTCTTCCTCTCTGATGCCTGAATCTCCCTCCCTCCCTCCCTCCCTCTCTCTCTCNCTCCCTCCTCCCTCCCTCCCTCCTTCCCCCCTCTCTCTATCTCTTTCTCTCCTCTCTCTCCCTCCCTCCCTCTCTCTCTTTTTCTCTCATCTCTCTCTCCCTTTCTCTCTCTCTCACATAAACACCCCCACACCCCCACACCCCACAAATACATGTCTGCGTGTGTGTGCAAACTCCATATACCATTCATATTCTTTGCACTTTGACCAGTTGTAAACTTTTGTATTAAACACTGTCCTCTATGAAAAGAACCTTCTCTGATGAAGGCTGAAAGCTGCATTAATCTATAGGCATACAAATAAAAGCTTAGAGTGCTTTCTGGTACAATATAACAACAATTATGTTAACCTCCAGGGTCTACAGACTCCTTAATCATTGGTTCTTAACAAATTTACAGCACCTGGAAAAGACAATAGATCTTCTTGTGAATTAAGCCTTAAATATAATCAAAATGCTCTTATCATTATAACATCTGTGCCATTATTACACCCATGTGTCTATTTTGCTTTGTTAGTCATTGCTGACTCAAGGATTTAGAGCAGGATAGGACTACTGATGACTTCTTTCTGTCCCCAAGCTGTATTCATAGCATTTTCAAAACACGAAAGCCAACAAGCAAGCACCATCTTGATTTCTCCATATCTTATGAGTAAAATGTATAATGCCTTCATCAATAGAATCTTTCCATCAAATTTGTATAGGGTTCTAATAATAGTGAGGAAAGTGTTTCTCATGAGGAGTAGGAAGGGAAGAAAAAGGACAATAGGTAATTTCTTGGATGCTGATATTTTCTTATATTCTTTGATATAAGTAAAAAGAAATTTCTGCTTGCTTTAATGTTTTGTAAATTGTTAATTTACTCAAGTAGACTTAATTTTGCTTACTCAGTGTCTCCATAAAATTTAATTTTTAATACATGTTAGGTAAAATTAAACTTAATTACAAATAAATGCTCATTAAGGGAAAGATACCAGATACAGTGAAAGAAATAAGTTTTTTTAGTGAATTTTTAATAGAACCTTGCACTTTAAGATTACTGCTTAGTTTCCTAAGGCCAAAACTAAATGTATTTGATCATCTACAGTTCACATTGCTGAGTGTCTCTGCCTTGACAATGGATTGCCTATCTCAGCAAAACAAATGAGTAGAGCAAAATATGTTTCAAAGGAACCCAAATTCTGATGCTCAGGATTCAGTCCCTTCACTTAGAATTTGGGCAAGTAATTAAGAAAAAAAATGAAAAGCCACAAATTCAGTATTCTGTAAAACAGAAAGTACTTCAAATGATAAAGATAACATCTAAATATTACATTTGCTTAATAATTCAGAATTACATAAAATATAAAGCACTTCAACTATATTCTAACTTTCCCTGGATGTACAATAAAGCTGAATGAAAAAACATAATGATGCACAGCACTAATGCCAGAACTTGGAAAGCAGAAACAGGTGGATCTCTGTGAGTCTGAGGCCATCCTAGACTGCATAGTGAGTTCTAAGCCAACTGGAGCTACATATAGAAAGACCTTGTCTCCAAAGTAAATAAATAAAGTTGAATGAATGATTACATATATATATATATAATTTTATTTAATATCTGTTTAATTTATAAAATATATATTTCATGTTTATTCTTGGACTCTTCATTCATGACAAGCCATGATCTCATTGCAGGCCGACAGCTTCTTCTGAAAGAATCCTTTCTGAAATGTTTTACTTCACAATGAGCTCCTTTCCAAACACTGTAATATAGAAAATTTTGAAGAAGGTAAATAACATAGGTATTTTTAAAACTTTCATCTGTTTGTTTTATTTTTTAGACTGTTTCTAAATCTATTGTCAAGGGTGGCATGGAACTTACTACACCATGATGGCCTTAAATTCCTGACAGTCTTCCTGCCTCAGCTCCCCAAATTCTGTAATTACAGACAAGACCTACCAGAGTTGTCATTGACAACCTGACAGAAGGACAAACATTTTCAAAGTCCAGTTGAACTATGATTACTTATAGCCTAAGACTGACTCCCTGATGTAGTACTGGAGGCAATGTGCATGTTCATTTAAAAAATTAATTTTCATTTGCTTCCCTTCAACTTCCTTGAGAATTCATAACTTGTCTGGAAAATGAAGCTAATTTAAATTCTTTAAGATGAAATTTAAATCCTGAATTGCATTCATGTAGTTTAATACTTATTGACAAGGGGGGAAAAGTCTTAAAAAATGATGCTAATTGACTAGATCTTCTTTTTTTAATGTCCTCTTTCTTTTTGTTTCTATTGAGCTATACATTTTTTTCTCTCCCCTCTTCTTCTGCCCTCTCAAGTGACCCCTTCATTCCCAATCTGCTTTTTTTCCTATGTAGTTTCATGCATGTTTCTCTTACGATCTTCTTTGTTGTCCATGTTCTCTGGGATTGTGAATTGTAGGCAGTTTTACTTTGCTTTGTGTCTAAAAGCCACTTATGAGTGAGTATATATTGTATTTGTCTTTTTTGGTATGGGTTACCTCACTCAATATGGTTTTTTTCTAGATCCATCTATTTGCCTTCAAATTTCAATATGTCATTTTTTTTCTGCTGACTAGTAGTCCATTGTTTAAATGTAGCAAATTTTCTTTATCCTTTCTTTGGTTGAGGTGCATCTAGGTTGTTTCCAGCTCATGGTTATTAAGAATAATGCTGCCATGAACATAGTTGAGCACATGTCTTTCACCTTTCCCCAATAGATTAGATCTATGTATGTCTTCTTAGGGTCCTCATTGTTGTCTAGGTTTTCTGGGATTGTGAATTGTAGGCTGTTTTTCTTTGTTTCATGTTTAAAACCGCTTATGAGTGAGTACATATGATAATTCTCTTTCCGGGTCTGGGTTTCCTCACTCAAAATGATATTTTCTAGCTCCATCCATTTGCCTACAAATTGTAAGATGTTGTTATTCTTTTCTGCTGTGTAGTACTCCATTTTGTAAATGTACCGCATTTTCCTTATCCATTCTTTGGTAGAGGGACATTTAGGTTGTTTTCAGGTTTTNGTAAGATGTTGTTATTCTTTTCTGCTGTGTAGTACTCCATTTTGTAAATGTACCGCATTTTCCTTATCCATTCTTTGGTAGAGGGACATTTAGGTTGTTTTCAGGTTTTGCTTATGACAAACAATGTGACTATGAACATAGTTGAGCACATATCCTTGTGGCACAATTGAGCATCCTGTGGATATATACCCAAAAGTGGTATTGCTGAGTCTTGAGGAAGGTTGTTACCTAATTTTCTGAGAAATCGCCATACTGATATCCAAAAGGGTTGTACCAGCTTGCACTCCTACCAGCAATGCAGGAGTGTTTCCTTTATGATACAACTCTCCAGCATAAGTTGTCATCAGTGTTTTTGATCTTGGCCGTTCTTACAGATGTAAGATGGAACCTCAGAGTTATCTTGATTTGTGTTTCTCTGATGATTAAGGATGTTGAGCATTTCCTTAAGTGTCTTTCAGCCATTTTAGATTTGCATGACGAGAGTTCTCTATTAGGTCTGTACCACATTTTTATTGGATTATTTGATCTTTTGATGACCAATTTATTGAGCTCTATGAATATTTTGGAGATCAGCCGTCTGTCTGAAGTGGGATTGATTAAGGTCTTTTCCCAATCTATAGGCTGCCATTTTGTCTTGTTGGCCATGTCCTTTGCTTTACAGAAGCTTCTCAGTTTCAGGAGGTCCCATTTATTAATTCCTGCTCTAGCGTTTGTACTACTGGTGTTATATTTAGGCAGTGGTCTTTTATACCAGTGAATTCAATTATAATTCCCACTTTCTCTTCTACAAAGTTCAGTGTGGTTAGTTTTATGTTGAGATCTTTGATCCATTTGGACTTGAGTTTTGTGAATGTCAATAGATATGGATCTATTCCCATTCTTCTATATGTTGCTATCCAGTTATGCCAGCACAATTTGTTAAATATGCTTTCTTTTTCCCATTTTATATTTTTAGCTTCTTTATCAAAATCTGCTCAGTTCTAAACTTCTATGCCCCATAATGGCATGCTCATATGTAAAAGAAACACTACTAAAGCTTAAATCACATATTAGACTCCACACAATAATAGTGGGAGACTTCAACACCTCACTCTCACCACTGGAGAGGCCTTTCAGACAGAAACTTAACAAAGAAATACGCGAACTAACAGATGTTATGACTCAAATGGGCTTAACAGACATCTATAGAACATTTCATCCAAACATAAAAGAATATACCTTCTTCTCAGAACCTAATGGAACCTTGTCATAAACTGACTACATACTCAGTAACAAAGCAAACCTTGATAGTTACTAAAAAATTATAATAACCCCTTGTATCTTATCAGATCACCATGGCTTAAAGTTAGAATTCAATAATAATACTAATTTCAGAAAACCCACAAACACATAGAAATTAACCAATGTTCACCTGAATTACCAATGGGTCAAGGAAGAAATAAAGAAAGAAATTGAAGACTTTCTAAAATTTAACAATAATGACCTCACAACATACCGAAACTTATGGGACACAATAAAAGCAGTGTTAAGAGGAAAGTTCACAGCATCAAATGCCTACATAAAGAAGCTGGGAAAAATCCCACACTAGTGACTAGATTTTCAAAATTAATTTGACCAGTATCCAAAATCATCAGCAGTTGGGTTTTTCTTAGCCTCTGAAATGATTTTTTATAAAGAGTGTGTAGTTCAAAAATGAAGTGATCCTAATTTCCAGGTACTACTCTTTTTAGTGATTTAAAAAAGAGATGAAGGAGTTGCTTTAGTTAGAATCAAAATTCTGATTATTTATTAGCCTTCACATAATGCTGGGACTGAGAAAAATGTCAAATGGTGGCCAAATGGAGCTCTTCTGCATAGTTTTTAAAAGCGTCTCGCAGAGTAGATGTGTACAGTTACATGAGTTGGGCCTTGCATATCATTATGGTGCTGTTAAGGTAGAAATGGTTGCTTGGTTTAATGAGGCATCTTGGGTCCAGCAAGAGGAACACTTGATAAAGAAAAAGAAGCAAGGAGCTCGGGCTGGAGAGATGGCTCAGAGGTTAAGAGCATTGCCTGTTCTTCCAAAGGTCCTGAGTTCAGTTCCCAGCAACCGCATGGTGGCTCACAACCATCTGTAATGGGGTCTTGTGCCCTTTTCTGGCCTGAAGGCATACACACAGACAGAATATTGTATAACAAATAAATAAATAAACAAACAAATAAATAAATAAATAAAAGAAGCAAGGAGCTTCACTCTTCTAACTAAGAATATATTTCCTAGTAGTGAAGATAGTCCTTGAACATAGAAGTCTGGGTTTTCTGCAGACTTGGGGAGGCTACAGAGCCTGTTCCTGCACAGTAGTTCCATTTAAGCACAGGTGAGCAGGGAATTTCTTCATTAACTGTTAGTCCCTGCATGGCCTGTTTATGTTGGCTCCCCTCTGAAGGGCCTCTATGGGACTATCATCTCTAATTTCAATACCTCAGAAAATCTCTTTTGTCTTTGAAGAAATGCCAATAGTGGAGAATAAATCTTCTCTTAGAGTTCTTGCCAATGGACTGGAAGGACAACTGTGGGGAGCAGAATTATTTGTAATAAGAATCTGAAATTTTATCAGCTCAACATTCAATGCTGCACTGTTGTGAATTAAACTCTGGAGTCTTATATTTTTCTCACACATACAGATTAAAACTCCCAAGTAAGGTATTTGAAGATAGGAGGGAATGAATATCATCTGAAGAGAATCAGATGGCTTCCCTCACCATGTCATTTGACATATCATAACACTTAGACAACAGACTTTGCTATAAGGATTTCCTAAATTCAGAAAAGGCACTGGGGTTCTAGAGCTCAGGGATTATTATAAATGCTATGATAGCTTAAAAGAAAAAAATCCCTAAACTGATGGGCAACAATAATCTGTCCTATGTATAGTGGTGCCATATAGTGGTCTGAAGCAGTTTTTATAAAGCCTGATTCTATCTATGTGAAAACTGATGTTTAGGCAAATTTATTGCTGAATATTGTGAATATTCTTGGTTAGTTCTCTGGGTGGCAGGTTTTAAATATACTTCTAGCAAGAAGAAAGTGTTAACTCTCATGGTAAAGAAAAACTTTGAAGTAGAATAGTTAATATCAACAAAAAAGTCAAAAAGCCTCATTATTTGAATTTAAAATGACAGCAACCCTACTGCCAGAAATGAACAGGGCAGCAGGACTGAGAAAATGGCTTTTTTGTTAGCATGCAGCTAGGAGAAGGAACTTGAAGGCCAGATATATCTTAGGATCTCGAACACTTTCTAAGAATATCCAATCAAAATGATTCGTTTGTGGGTTATTTTTAAATACACTAATATAAAAGAAAAATAACTAAGAAGCACATTACCATCATATTTAAGTGGTTGATTAAAAGCCAGCTATGAGCATGAGTTTTTATAATAGTCTATCACACTGGGCAATATCATACAGAAGACTAGAGATCTAGGAAGGCCACCTTTGGAAGAAGGAACATTTCAAAATTGGGATTCTTGTCTCCTGGAATGGAACTGATACCCATTGGGAATTTAAGTCAAGCCTTCACTAGAATAAATAAACTTGATATTCACATAGTGTTCTCAATGGGTCTGCAGATGTGCAGAATATGAGAGCAACACAACAAAGAACCGAGAAAGAAGGGTTCGTTGAAATATTTTCTTTCAAATGAGATATGCAGTAGAGAGAAAAAGGAAAAAAGTTTGAGAGGGAGAAATGAGAGATGAGAGCAACATGGAAGTCACAAATGCAAGCCAACCATTATGGATATCATAGTGAGACACTGAGTGTTTCATGCCCTTAAAAAAAATTAAGAATACTAAAATGGTCTAAGCACATCATGAAAATTGTCTGTTGGCTGCAAGTTGACTAAATTTTGAGAAACTTGACATATTCAGAAACTTCATTTTTCTACCATTTCTTAACATAAAGTTAGCAAAACACCATAATTTTCATGAATAAGGAGAAATGGAAGGTAATGGTACGTAAATGGAGAAATGGTAAGGTTAATTTAGCTCATTGGAAACTACTTTTTCCATAAATGTTATTCCCAAGCTCAAATGTTATTTAAAAAAAATAAAATAAAACAGGTTGAGAACCAGAAGAGTTGAAGCTACATATTCATCGAGGTTTCTGTCTTGCCTAGTTCCCACAGTCATTAAGTCCCAAAGAAATCACACAGAGGTCTACATTAAGTATAAATGGATTCGTCTAGTTTCCCAGGCTTCTCATTAACTCTTATAACTTATATTAGCCCATCATTCTTGTCTGTGTTAGCTACCTGGCTTGGTACCTTTTTCGGTGTAGCAGTCACATCTTGTTTGCTTGTGTCTGGCTTCCTCTCCATTTGGGTGACAACTGCAGACTGAAACTGCCCTCTTCCCAGAATTCTCGTTCTCCCGCCTCTACTTCCTGCCTGGCTACTGGCCAGTCCGAATTTATTTAAAATACAAATGACAGGATATAGACCATTGTCCCACAGCACTTCCCCCCTTATTTTAAACAAGAACTCTGAATTGAATCTCCTTTGTTTAGCTTTTCTACTGATCATTATCCATAACAACTTGTAACCAACATTCTAAACAAAGGCAAGCATCTATAATCCATTTTCTTGGAATGTGGGCACAGTTTTCCAGGCCACTTCCTGCTGTTTGGGGGCACTAATAATCTTAGAGGGACGTAAAGAAAATTTAGAATTATAATCAAGTCCTGAATGGAGTATCTTATGAGGCTTTATCATCTCAGGCACCAGTCTTTGAACTGTTCTGGATGTAGAACTTGGACATCTGGTCCGTTCCTCCTATCAGAGTTTTCTCAGGGGGTCTTCCTTGGTCGAACTTGATTTTTCTTAATGTAGAATGAATCCAAAGTCCCTCGTTTCCTGTGGAAACAATAGCAAACCTTATTCTCCAAGGTAATGCATTTTTGACTTCAATTTTAAAGTCAAAGCATTTTCAATATATGTATATTGAAAATATATATTGGACTAATCCAGCAGCATTTATAAGCAAATGTCTTTTTGCGGATTTTGCTCCTTCTTCAGTCATCAATTTAAAGACAACACAATAATGTATAATATCCAGACTCTCTGTGTATTTTTCATCTTTATGTGGCTTTATTTTAACCTCTATTTCTTTTATTTTTATTTTTAGTTTTTGGTTTTTTGAGACAGGGTTTCTCTGTGTATCTTTGGCTGTCTTGGAATTCACTCTGTAGACCAGGCTGTCCTTGAACTCACAGAAGTCTGCCTGTCTCTGCCTCCCAAGTGCTGACATTAAAGGTGTGTACCACAACACCCAACTACTCTCTTTTTTCTTTTTTCTTTTAAAGACTTTTTCCTTTTTCCTTTCTCTCCCAAGCCTACATATATCACTCTTTTTCTGACAACATGAGTCTTTAATTTGCTGATCAATATGGCTAGGATTAAAGCCATGGCTTTGATGCTCGATCCAGCCCATTCCTTAGCTTTCTTAGATTCTAGTCGCATGGCAGAGGTACTGGCCAGAGCCATGTTTATTACCACAACTCCGTGGTGTTTCAAGGTCCCTGTTTCCACCAAAAAGCATACAGTCAGCTTTTCATCAAGAACATTTAAGTGTTTCGTGGCAGGATCTCTTAAAAGAGCTGCAAGATTTTGCAGCTAAAGCTAACTCAAGAAGCCTCTCTTAAATGAGAGCACTTGTCTCTAGCAAATAGAACCCACCTGAGAAATTGCTGCTACCAATAAGCTGTGCTTAACTCTGTTATTTTCTGTCTAGAATTACTTCCCAAGCTCAGGCCTTCTGTAGAAGCAGTTGTCCACACACTGGGCCCTTTGTTGACTGAGGTTTCTGTCCTGCTTCGTTCCCACAGGCATTAAGTCCCAAAGAAATCACATGGAGGTCTACATTAATTATAAATGGATTGGTCTAGTATCTCAGGCTTCTCATTAATTCTTATAACTTATATTAGCCCATAATTCTTGTCTGTGTTAGTCACGTGGCCTTGTACCTTTTCCGGCAAGGCAGTCACAGCTTGCTTGTTCTGTTTCTGGCTTCCTCTCTGACTGGGTGAGGACTGCAGACTGAAACTTTCCTCTTCACAGAATTCTCATTGACCTGCCTCTATTTCTTGCCTGGCTACTGGTCAATCAGCATTTATTTAAAATACAATTGACAGGGTACAGACCATTGTCCCACAGCAATTGCAGTAGAGCCAGTTGTTAAGACTTGATATCAGTCAGCGAAGATATCTCACAATACTCTTATAGGGGTTTCTCAGACAAATGTAGGCCAATGAGTTGTGTTGAATGAAACAGAGAGCTTGTGTGCTGTGAAGTCAAGAGAATGGTAATCTCTACCATCAGCTGCATCTTTGAAATGACCCTATGCTTGCTGTGAAACTCTTAAGGCAATATTCTCCTAACTGGACAAGAAAGTTGGAGGAAACTATTTTCAGTACTTTGGAATCATAAAAACATAGCTTCGGGGATGGAGGGATGACTTAGCAATTAAGTTCATGAGCTGCTCTTCTAGAAGGCCTGGGTTCCATTCCCAGAACCCACGTGGCAGCTTGTAAGCCCTTGTAACTCCAGAAGATCCCCTTGACTCCACAAGTACCAGGTACACATGTACACAGGCACACAAGAAGGCAAAACACCTATAAATATATTAATGAATATGTTAACTTAAAACAATAAAGCAGGAGACACTAGATAATAATTGATTCAAATGTATTGCACTTCACCAGTTTTTCCTTTATAACAGTTCCCTAAGGAGAAAATGACTTCAGTGTTTTAACTCTCCAATTAAAACTGTCCATTTCAGTTTGATCATCATTGAAGAAAAAGGCTAGAGGATTTTCTATTGTGATGGAACAACTGGCGAAGAGCCACCAATTGGAACTTTGAGTCCAAGTTAGACAAGCTCATATATTTTAAAGTCCAAGATGTCTTACATAGAGTCAGATTCCAGATACAAGCCAAGGTCCCTAGTACCCCCATAAATGTAAACATATGCTTAAAATGTAATTTTAGATGAGAATTATAAAATATTTTATAACTAACATTTTTTCTTGGAAGAGATAAGTCTGCAGAAGAAAAATTAAGAATAAGATCCCTATGTACTAATTGATCAGGGCTAGATTTGGGGCCCATAGCTTGACAAAGTTGTAAGCATCTGAATTTTATGGCCTAATGATGATCATACTGGTTGATGGACACTGGGAATAACTAAGGAAAGAATGACAAAAAGGTGTCTCAAGGCTGCTTAGGTGAACTTCAAAAAATCAGGAATAGGCTGTTAGTTAATCAATCAGACTCAAGGAGTGGAGATCTTTGCAGAGGGGATAATAAAACAGCAGTTGATTTCAATCTGTGGCTTGTGACATCTTTATGGGGGGAGGGAGGATTAGAGGACCCTTTCGTAGGGGTTGCCTAAGTCCCTCGGAAAACACAGATATTTACATTATGATTCATAATAGTAGTGAAATTATGTTATGAAGTAGCAATGAACATAATTCTACTGTTGGAGTCACCACAACATGAGAAACTGTTTTAAAGTGTCTCATATTTAAATACCCTTCGATTGAAGAATGGATTAGGAAAATGTGGTACATTTACACAATGGAGTACTACACAGC
>LOEQ01003039.1:37846-94152 GCA_001685075.1 Bramus lutescens | reverse complement strand
CAATTATCACATGTACTCACTCATAGGTGGTTTTTAAACATAAAACAAAGAAAAACAGCCCACAACTCACAATCCCAGAGAACTTAAACAACAATGAGAACCCTAAGAGAGACATACATGGATCTATCTAATCTACATGGGAAGTAGAGAAAGACAAGATCTTCTGAGTAAATTGGGAGCATGGGGACTTGGGGAGAGGGTTGAAGAGGAGGGGAGAGGCAGGGAGGGAAGCAGAGACAAAATGTAGAGCTCAATAAAAATCAATTTAATAAAAAGGGTCTCAGCACTAGGAAGGTTAAGAACTACTGATCTAGGGAATGTAAAACGCATGTTCAAGATTAACCTCACTCTGTGTGCATGTGGGTACTCATCTGTGCCTCTCTCTGTGAGTCACCTTTGCTCCCTGTTTTGTCCATTGTCTTTTTTGTTTTGTGTGTGTATGATTAACATGGTTTTCCTTGTCTATCCTTATTGTTTCTCCTGGAAGTGAGATAAGAGATACCTCATTGTATCATGTGAAGTTGTTTATGTTTTTTAAGTTTGCTTAGACAATGGGAGAAAGTTTAGATTCTAGAATTTTAGCAATTGTTTCAGGGTTCATCTACTTGATGAGTGAACTTTTCTCACAGTAGGTTAGAGCACAGTTAAAAGGTGTGTTCATCCTTGACCCCCATTTATGATGGAGGAACCCACAGAGACAGCTGACCTGAGCTTCTGAGAGAGTCCATGGACTCTGGACTGACAGATAGGTCCAACAGCCTGTGTGTGACAATTCCGCAGCTTGATCTGTTCCTGGGGCTCCTAGCAGTGGGATCAGGACTTGTCCCTGGTGCTTTTCTGGCTTTGAAGAACCGTGCTTGGTTGCCTCACCCAGCCTTGATGCAGGGAGAGAAACTTTGTTCTGCCTCAAATCGATGTGACATGTTTTGTTCAGACCCATGGGAGACTTGCCCCTTTCTGAACAGAGATGGAGGGGGAGAGGATAGGGGAGGGGACAGGGGAGGGGACAGGGAGGCAGAGGGAAGCAGCAAGGGTGGGGGCAAGGATGAAGAAGAAACTGTTATTGGTATGTAAAATAAATGAAAAACTTTGATTAATAAAAAAGATGTGTTTATCATGATAGCAGGCTAGCATTGTATCACATGGACTCTGATAGCACTGCCTTGATTTCTCAAGTTAATTATAGTGTAGAAAATGTTATTATCCAGTTACCGTACATAGCTGGTCAAGAAGTTATTTTGCACATATATATCAGACACAGTACTTAATGTTTAGTATAGCACTTGACTTAAGCTGATACTGTATTCTAAGGGAAGGCTAGTTGATGAAGCAGGCAATGTGCTGATCTGTGCCCTGACGTGCACAGCTCTGTTTGCCACTGGCTAATTCTTCAAATAATCCTGATATAAATGATGTGTTAGAACGGTTCCTGGAAGCACGTTTGTTTTATCCATTAAATCCAAGTGACGTATGGACTTACTAAATAAACAAAAACAGCAAAAACACAGGAAAGACGCATAAAATGAAAAGAAATATAATCCCATCTTCACGTTTCATATTCCATTCAAGTCTCCAAATTAATTATTATAAGTCATTGTTATAAATCATTTGTTCTATATCTGGTTATAAAACAACATGAGCACCCCATCACAAATGCCTAGACTATTTTAAGGTATATAAAATTAAAACTTGGGTACACTCATGCTTTGCTTTTTCACTCAATAATGCTCCTTAGAAATGTATCCTTGCATACAGATAACTAACTCATTTCATTCTGTGGCTACATACTATATAATATGTACAGGTATCATATATGCCTATTATAAGGCAATGAACCAGTGGTCCATGTGCAGATATTCACCAAGGTGATTTGTGTCTTGCTATCATAGTCAATATTGCAGCAAAATAATATACACAGAAAATTTTGTTTACTTTTTATAGTATACAACATGGGCTCTGTGTCAAAGAGGAACACAAATGAGCATATTATAAATGGCATTATACATTTCCTTTCCTAATGAATATATGTTTTTCTATCCTTCCTCATGGAAACTGTTATGGAAAAGGAATATTTTTGCTAACCTGATGAATGGATAATGTTTACACTTGAAATATTTAATTTATGAGTGTAATTTTAACTTCTCTATTTTTCAAAGAGCTATATCACAGATGACCAGACTGGGTTATTTTTTCTAAAACCCAGTCTCACTCTGTGGCTCAAGCTGAATGTATCATTTAACTTTTTGGTGACTGTTATAAAACACCATGACCAAGCCAACTTATAGCAGAGTTTATTTGGACTTACAGTGGCAGAGGGACAAGAGCCTATCATGATCAAGGGGTACAGAAACAAGCAGTAGGCATGATGGCAGGAGCAGGAAGCTGAGAGTTTATATCTTTAAATGCAAGCACAAAGCAAAGGGCGTGAACTGGAAACAGGGTGAGGCTATATAATCTAAAAGTGCAGCCCCAGTGATTTACTTCCTCTGGCATAGCTGTACCACTTAAACCTCCTCCAAATACCACCTCCACCTAGGAGCCAAGTGTTCAAATACCTTACGTGGTGGTGCTGGTGGGGTGCCGTCATTCTAACCAGTGGAAACCAGTGGACTGAAACTGAGCTACCTATCCCAGGCTGACCTCAAATTCATGATTCTCTTGCTACAGCTTCCCAGGTGCAGAGAAGCACATCCTACTCTACCAAACATCAAGGGAAACTGACTGGAAGTCACTTGGAAAACAGATTTTTTTTTCTTTTGTGGATGTCAGATTCTCATTTTTTGTTCACATTGAATATTCTCACTCTCTCCTGTTTCTCCCCTGTCTCTGCCTTCCCATCCCCTGCCCTTATCATGGAGTTAAATTTTTTCCAGCATTTTATGTGAATATTTGGCATCTGAATTCACGTTCTCATGTCTATACTTGTTTAGTGAGCAATTTACCTACTGGCTCATTTCTTCAGCCCTCATTTAATCTCTTTGAATATCTTCTTTTTCCTTGCCCTGTTTAAGAGGTTTCTCCTCACCCTCTCTGTTCACTTCAGGTAGTAAGCTGCTCTGAGGACATTTGTTTGTCTCATCCCTGCTATCACATACACTTTGCTTGATTAGACTTTAGCCTCTCTTCTCTTTCTCAATTTGTATGCTACCCTCAAAGTCCCAGTCCTACAGCTCCATATTCCAGATCAGAGATTTCCTGCTTCAAAAACTGAAAATCACAGCTGCCCATAATAAGCACTCAATAGTGTTTACAAATGAATGGACAGATGGGGTTATAATTTGAGGAATGAGACATTTAGTTTGGTAATTGGAGGACTGGGAAAGAAGTCGAGCTGACTATTACTAAGTATGTAAGGTCTGACTTCCCCTTTGGCAATTTCAATAAAATCAATAACCAGAAACAAAAATTTTAAAATTTAAAAAAATTTTAAAAACTCCCAGTCTGCTTAAAAGAGAACTTCTTTCTTCAAGTTAATACTTGCATTGATATTTTACAGAAAAAATTCTTTCAAGGTATCAAGTTGGCCTCTCATACTCAGAAAAAAAAAGTATACATTGAGTGGAAATCAATGTCACAGATACAAAATGGAAGGTTTCCAAATTGGGAAGCTTTCCTGAAGCCCCCAAATGTGTTCACATGCCCAGAGAAAAACTGTGTTAGCCTAAGTTGGGTGGATAGACCTACATGGAAACAAAAGGCATCAGCAGACTTACAGGGATTCATTGTCCATTGCTCCTTGAGGCCTGGAATACTTAATAAACTGCAGAAGATGAGGCTGTAATTGTTTGTGTTAATTTCCAACTCAACTGGGTTTAGAATTAAAATATACCATTAGTCATATCTGCAAGGGTGTTTGCTGAAAAGCTGACCTGACTGGGGAGGACTCACCCTGTATCTAGACAGAACTATGCCCTGAGGATGGGGTTCTGGACTGAATAAAAGGAGATAACAGATTAAGCACTGGCATTCAACATTCAGGCCTTCCCAGGCATAATGACCTCCAACCCCTTAAACTGCAGCCTAGACCAAATCCTTCCTTTCTTAAATTGCTCTTATCAGTAGCTAATGATCACAGAAACAAGAAAACAAACTGATACAGGGGTCAGAATATCTGGAAGTGGGTCAATGAATCTGACTTTAACAAGTCTCTATTGTTCCTTAAGGGACTTATTCATCCCCATGCTTCTTGGAGCAGAGGTGGGAAAGGAGGTCTGTATATGAATTTGAGTGTGTCTATCAGGCTATGAAAACACTTATATTATCAGATAAAGGAGACCTATTCCCTCTATTTTGATTCCAATAGTCACAAATCAACTTTTGGCAACTTAATTTTCATGCAGCTAAATTGCTGTAGAAACTGCCCATAAAGCCAATAGGCACTGCTGTCTATTCTCTATGTTTTTCACTGAAAATTAACTAATGACCATGATTGTTTTATCAATGATATTTAAATTGTCGTTATTACTTTTATTGTTGCAGTGATAAAGTAGTCCACAAAAGGGGGGTCAAGGCAGAAAAAGTTTAGTTGGTTGGTGTTTCAAGGGTGCAGTCTATCGCAACAACTGGTCACATGGCTTTGATGTGTGCAGGGAGAGAATGATAACAGTGTTCAGCTTGCTTTGTCCCTTCTATTCTGTCTAGGACCCAAGCCTATGGAATGGTATTTCCTACATTTAAATGAATTTTCCCATTTCATGTAACCTAATCTAGATAATCTCTTACAGGTTGCTCAGAGGCTTGACCATATTCTGTCAAGTCGGCAGGTAAGATTAACCAGCACAACAATAAATTCTGCTGAAGCATCAGCTAGACCCTAAATATCAGAGCTACCTAGGTTGAAAACTGACTATATTTTGCATCTGAATATAACTTCAATTTTTAAGCCAGTACTAGAGACAGCCATGGCAAAAAGATACAGGTTGTTTTGCATGTAAGTTTCAAAAATGAGTTCAAATGTACATCTCTTTCATGTTTCAATTCAAAAGATGATGTTATAATTGAGAAGCATATGCCCTATGACGTCACCCTTAAGATGGAGCCATTTACTTACAACACAAATATAAACCACGCTGAGGTGAGAATTGAATTCACTATATATAAATATATATACTTATGTCATCAGAGACAAACTAAATTAGAAGTAAGAAATGAGAAATGTGATCTTGGAATTGGCTATGATGAATGACCTACTTTGAGGGGGGGGAGTTCATTTTTGATTTGCAGGAACTGAGTTTCCCTCAGCACATGAGTCTTCCATCCCCACACATCTTGCAGGCCAGATGGTGTTCTTTTGGGATGACTTTCATTTGATTTTCTCCCTTCTTTAGAAATATTTCTTTCTTTTTCACCATGTCAGAAAGTGATGATGTCCTTGAGGATCATTTTGTCCAAATGTTCTTCTTCATAGCCATGGTAATTCTATGAGGACTTTCATTAGCACAGGCACTGCTTGTCGGTTCTTGGCTACCCAGCTAGCTTAGACCAGAAATAATCACACAGAAATTGTATTAATTCACTGCTTGATCCATTAGCTCTAGCTTCTTATTGGCTAATCTCTTACATATTAATTTAACCCATTTCTTTTCATCTATGTATTGTCACGCGACAGTGGCTTACCAGCTACAGTTTCGGAATGTCTTACTCTGGTAGCAACTCCATGGGCTTCTCTCTAACTCCTCCTTCCTTCTCTCATGCTATAGGCCAAACCATTTTTCTTTATTCATTAACCAATCAAATCAGCACATAGACAGAAGGACCTTCCACACCAGACTTTATCAGAACAATGTATATTTTAGAGAAAATAGAAGTGTAGCCCTGTTCGATAAAGATGTTGAAATTTTGCTTGAAGAAATGGATAAACAAATTCCTTTCTTCATTCATGATTAAGATATTCATACATAATCTTAAATGAAAAATTAAGAAATTTGTTCCGGAGAGTGATGAAGTAAAAATGGACCAGAGCAATGAACTAAGTGTGAGTTATGGGAGACTTCAAATGCCACTTTCTGGGATGTTTCTGAACACAAGCCAAGGAAGAAAGGCATCTAACAATAGCCAATGTGATTTCAGGAATGAAACAGAAAGAGAAGAGAAAATTGGTAGTCTCTGCTTCTAATAGCACAGCCCAATGAAGGGTAGAATTAACTATCTGTTGGTATGAAAAGATGCCCAAGGGCAGCAGGAATGAATCAAGGTTAACTCAAAACTAAATACCATTAAGGCATGGAACCCACTGTGCCAAAAGAGAACCTGGTCATTCACCCAAAGCAGGAATTTCCCGTTGCTTATATCCCCTGAATTAGTCCTTCAGCCTCTGTGCATCTATTATTCATTCCCTAGTGAAGCTTGTAGGAAGCTTTTTAGTCTTTACATCTCCTTGTGGGGTGCCTCCACTGCAGATAGTGGGGTGCCTCTACTGCTGATCAACTCTTGTTGTCTATAAACTTTCCATTGCTCCATCTGCTTCAGAAGCTACCTCAGGTGGAGCTGTATTGGAAAGTCACTTCTTAGTAAAAGTGCGCTAGTCCTCCTTATCTGTGGTATGGCTTTTCTAATGTTTGGGGTTTCCAGTTGGTGGAAGAGCTATAATCCCAAGGCGAGGCCAGCAGCCTGTACGACAGTCTTAGTATGTTGTTGCAGGGAAACACAAATTTGAAATCTGGGAATATCAAAAAGCAATTTAGCTCACGACTGCAATGGCTCACTACCATGGCACTCCTACCACATTTACAGCACCCAGAAAGTAGCTTCCAAGCCTCCTTCTTCATCTCTTTCTAATTATCTAATCAGGCACACAAGCTGTTGGGGAATTTCTCTTCCCTAGTCTCCAATACTGTATCCAAACACAGCGCACATTAGGCCAAGTATCTGTTATCACCCTCCATAAACTCTTCATCAAATGCTGTTTCTCCATTAGAGTTTGGATTCGTGGAGACCTCAAAGTCACTTTAACTCCCTGTTATATGGCATGAGTCAGCCAAGTCAGATGCCCAAGCACCTGAGGACTTGTTTCTTTTGGAAACAGTTTTAAAGATAAAAGCTGGACTAACCCACAGATCTCTTTACCAAGTTATATGCATGTTCACATGGTAACAAAGACTTCTCATGATTGTTTTAAAATGGGGAAGACTGGCCAATACAATGCCAAATTGTTAAATCTTTCAGCAAGGGCTAATATGTTGGTGGCCTAGAGCAAGATAAAGTATTTCATCAAATCCATTTTTTTTTCTAGAAAAAGGTCTTCTGAGCAACACAACTGTCACATACATTGTATCTGCTTGGAAATGACCACCTGACTGAGCTTGACCATTGACAGTCCCTCATAGAGGAAGTGTATGGGGGCTTTATTTGGCTCTCACTGGAGAGTCCACAGACTCCTTCCTTCCCTGGACAGTCCACAGATCCTTTCCTTCCCTGGACAGACCACAGACCCCTTCCTTCCCTGGACAGACCACAGACTCCTTTCTTCCAGACAGACCACAGACTCCTTCCTTCCCTGGACAAACCACAGACTCCTTCCTTCCCTGGACAGACCACAGACTCCTTCCTTCCTTGGACAGACCACAGACTCCTTTCTTCCAGACAGACCACAGACTCCTTTCTTCCAGACAGACTACAGACTCCTTCCAGACAGACAGACCACAGACTTCTTCCAGACAGACAGACCACAGACTCCTTCCAGACAGACAGACCACAGACTCCTTCCTTCCAGACAGACCACAGACTCCTTCCAGACAGACAGACCACAGATTCCTTCCTTCCAGACAGACCACAGACTCCTTCCAGACAAACAGACCACAGACTCCTTCCTACTCACCATTTGTTGGCAGTTCTGCTTTAATTGCATGTAGGCTAGAGGTCTGCAGAAAAGTCACAATATAAAAACTGAGGCAGCCTAATTAAAGATCAGTTTGTGGTAATCAAATAAAATGTCCCCCTGTAAATCTCAGACATTTGAATACTTGGTCCCCAGTTGGTAGCTGTGTGAGGAGGGTTAGGAGGTGCAGTCTTGGAGGAGGTATGTCACCTGGAGTGGGCTTTGAAATGCCATTTATAGGTTGTTTTCTCTGCCTCCTACTTGTAGTTTGAAATATAAACTCTCAGTCAGTACCATGCCTGCCCCCCTGCTTTGTAGACCATGCTGGTCTCGAACTCACTGAGATCTGCCTGCCTCTGCCTCTCAAGTGCTGGGATTAAAGATATGTACCTGGCTTAAATGCTTTCATTTATAAGTTTCCTTGATAATGGTGTTTTTTCACAACAATTGAAAAATAACTAAGGTATTTTTACTTTTTAAATCATCCAATTATTAAATACTAAATTATGTAATATGTTGTAAAAAATCATTGTAGTTCAGGTAACTCAAAGATAACTTAGTTTTAAAGGAAAGAGGAACAAACTGAGTATTGAATAATAAAAACAAAAGATTTAACCAGGAATNATATATATATATTCCTGCTGAGTACTAAGTTTACTGAATCACCGTGACTGGCCATTTATTATATTGTTTAACTGTTTTTTTTTTCTGTAAACATACTACAAACAGTCCAATTATACTTTGTCTAAAATAACAGCAACAACAAACTGATAATCTTTAGTCTGTTGTGTTGCTAAGTCATTATTGTCAATAGATTAGGTATATTAAATGCAGTTTTGACTTGTATTGTTTTCAGCTTATGATGAGTCTTTTGAGATGTAACCACATTATTAGCTGAGGCATGGGAGATAGCATCAAAACTGTTAGTCACGAAGAAGAGCCGAGCAATAAATGGCCTCTGAAAACCACTTCCAGATGTTTATTGTGGGGAATCCATGAGCTACTGAAACAAACGTCTGCTCTCCCGCCACTCAGAAACAATTTTTGCTTCCATACTGGTATGTTATTTTCCATTAATGTTGCTTTCTGGAAAAAAAGAAATATTCCCTACTATATTGATAACTTTTTAAGAAATTCTCTAGTATTTTAAACATTTTATTGTGAAACAACCATCCATAAAATAAGTACAAATTAATCATGTTCAGAATGGAATCGCATGCCAGCCATATTCTTTTCTGAATCATGAGTATTCAGTAGATGTGGCTTTCACTATCCTTCTTTTGTCCTTTCCACCAGTCCCAATCCATCTCTCAAGCACCTCAAAGGGACTGAGTGGCTTGACAGAAGTTAGCAACCCTTGCTTTCAAGAGGCCTGTTTTTCTCCCTTTCCTCAGTCTCTCTCTCTTATTCCTTTTTTCAGAGCTTCTGCTGTTTTAAGAACAGTTTCTATTGACTTTAATTTCATAGCAGGCAATAGAAACATAGTCAATATTAGTGATCAGATAATTCTTTTGTCAATATACAGGAGGATTACCTTCAGTGAGCATGATTCCTCACAAGACTGTAAGTATTCCTTTCGCCTCACATTTAAATTTAAGGATGTATATTATTTAGTTCTTATTGTTGTTTTATTCTGCATGCTGAGTATGACTTTCACAGTGTGACACTGGAATTATATAAATGAGTGGGCTCAATATTATTATATTAATTGGGCGTATTAATGTAACAATGTTCTTCTCAACTGACCTATACATAATTAAAATCTTCTGAAGACATTCATGTTATTTTCCCCTCACACTTTGGGATCGCTGTGTGTCTTCTAAAAATATCTGGGATTTAATTTGTAGTCAGAGCATGTGGCTCTTCCACCCCCTGGTTGTAACAAATATGACCACACATAAGTCTTTCTGTCACCGGTGCTCATACTTTGAGGATTTTAATATCTGCTTTACTCTTCATCTCTCTCACAACTTTGTCCATAAACTTGAAAAAATTTAATATCCGAAGAACATAAACTGTCCCACAGATGAAGCTCAGCTTCCCAATCATTCTTAATCAAATTAATTTTATGCTACTAAGTATTGCTTTCTCTTACATGTTAAATTAAAAACAATAACTTTGACATTGTCCTCCGCAATTACCCCTTCTCCTTCCACTGTCTCTCTCACTTATCCTTATTTTGCCATTATACAGACTATTTAATAAGCAGAGATTTCTAGAGCTTTGTTCTCTTTAATTTTAGTTGATCAATGAAAAGATCCACTGCCCTCTTTTCCTTTCATGGCTAGAATACTATGGTGAAGCCTCTTCAATTGTCTTTCCCTTTCCTAGCAACTCAAAATCTGGCATCAGCCTGTGCAGCACACACACCTGTGCACCATTCATCACCATAATTTTATCCTCCTGCACGGAGACTTGGGAACTTGCTAAGAACTTTATTTTTCAAGTCTCAAAACTTTTAAGACTGAAATTTCTATGAATGTATGAATCCTAATGCCAGATGAGCCTTTGTTTTTGCTTTGAAATCCTCAATGTTGGAAAGAGCACTTTCCTGCTTCCTATTACCTCTTCAACTCAGTCTCCTTTTAATTCAGTCCTGTAGCTCACTATTCTCGGCAAATATAACCTCTCAGTTGTGAGTGAAAGGAAACCTCCAGGGTCCTCTGCTTTGTTCCTCTTGGTTTTCCCCTTTAAAGAAAGTAGCCCTTGTTAATACTACCATTTCCCGAAGATTCATCCTCAATTATCTTCACTTTTAGTATTGGAAAAATATTTTTTACTCTCTTGTTTGTGTGCTCACATCCACATTTTCATATAAATATAGTCTATGCTCTTGGAGTCCTGCAGTTTTCAACATTAAGCATTGCTTTTGCAACCAGATACTTTGTTCCCTCTATCAACAAAATTCCAGAACAAACAATGCAATTCTGTAGTCACAATTTCTGATTTACACTTCTGATTTGTTAGATCTTAGCACCATCTCTTATTTTATTCTATCTTCTCTTTGTTCACATGGTCACTAATAACTTTTCAAGAAACTGAAAAAAGACCCACCTTTCTCTGTATTTTTTTTTAATTTGTACTCCTGGTATCATGAATCACTGTTTACAGCACACACTTTGAATTCCTTTATCTCTATGGTCTCCTTAGGTTATAGCATTCATACCTACAATTTCTCGGGATGCTGTCACACTAAGGACATCCAGTGATATTTCTCTTGAGCTCTCAAATCATGTCTCAATATTGCTGGGTGTTTTGCATAGCTATTTAGCACCTCAAATCTAGAAGTTTGATAAGGGAACCAATATTCTGTTTCTCAAAACATCTTTTTTTTTCTATACTACTATCTTGCAAAGCTGAGATGCTGGGGTTCTCCATAAATGGAATATAGTTTGGTCAATAGACTTAGAAGGACTTAGTGCTGGTATAAATGGAACTTATGATAGGTGAGCAGCAGATCTAACCACTCTGGAAGCCAGTACCAGGTTCTTGTTTCAAGTTCAACAAATGAAGCATACAAACTACATATGAGTGCAAAAGCAAAAGAAGTTTATTTAAGGGAAAGAGTGAGGGAAACACACTTAAAAACAACATGGGCCATGGTTTGGATCAGCTTTTTCCAGAGCAGCCCCAAAAGAGGGGTCTCAAAGTCGGGTTGCTATTGTCCAACTTTTTGGCTTTTTTCAAAAGGACTTTCAAAGAGGAAGGGGACTTAGGGAGAAGAGCCATGAACTGCCAATCAGTGTGCTGTTGGCGATTTTCCATGGTGGTTTCTCTCAAAACCAAGAGGTCTGCAGCTGTAGTTTGTCAAGTGGTTGCCGTCAAGCAACGAGCTGTCAGTTCAGATGGGGAACCCTGTGGGATCATGGAGTTCCATCGTCACTGCCACACCACTGTCCAATCTTCTCATCTTGAGGGTCTATTGTAATTTATTTGTATTTCATTTTCAAATGGTATTGTTCCTAATTAATAGACTTTTAATATGTTCTGTGATTAATCCTTCTTTTCTCAACCCTTCTATATGAATATTGACCAATGGCTATCTAATTCTCTTATATAACTGTTCCACCCACAGAAAGAGACAAAAATGACTTCAGTATACAATACAGCTTTAACAGCATACCTCTGTTCACTATCTTTCTACTGAGCATGACTATGGTATGTATAAGCTGGATCAAATTGTTTTCTTGGAAATATCAAGCATACACTCTCACAGTAGAAGAACAGAAGGAGCACATTTTGGTGACACTGGCATACACAAGTCAATGAGGTTTATGGTCCAGGACTTCTGTTGCTCTCTTGGTTCTGTCAACACCTTCAGTTGTTTAAAAATTTTCTTAATGAAGTGACATAACTCAACACTTTGTGACAAATTCCTCTTATTTTAATTGTTTTTTTTCCATTTTTTCTTTTACTGGAAATCAAATATTCTTAATAAATGAGACTTTCTAAGCCTGGCTTTAGAGTTATCTTTTTTAAATACAAGAATGTTCTCATTTCTCTTTTAAATTATTCCAGATATTTTTCAAACTGTTGTTTAAACCCTGATTTCCACATCTAAACATGTCAGAAGTTGTGGAATTTGAGTTTTCTTCCTCACTGCTGCTACTTCCTAATTCTTTCCTATATATAGTAGGAATGACAGCTTTATTTCTTGCTCTTATGGAATCTTCCTGGCCTTTCTTACACCTCCCCCCTCTAGCTCTGGGATGCCAGAGGCTCTCAGAGGAGACCTGATCAAAAGGCCATGAGCATCTGCCGGCAACACTGTGAAGTGAAGACTGATAGAAGCCAGGGAATTCTTAGAAAGATGATGTTTCCCATGCATCCTCCATGAGAAAATATACACTGACCAAAGAGGATGTCGTGACATGGTAAACTGTAGTCAGAATAAAAGGAAGGAGCCATAACATTTGAAGTGTCCGAAAATAAACATGGCGTTCCTCTCACTTGGAGTTATATGGTTAGCCCCAGCAAAGGAGTAAAACCTCAGGTCAGCAGGAAGACAGCAAGAATGTAAGAGCCAATAACATTTGCCTGTGTCCATGAGGAAGACTGAGACATTAGACACAAGCCTGCCATGGCTGCATAGAGGAAAATGGGGTTTGGAGTTGACTCCCACTGGTTAACTTTGGGGCAGTAGAACTTTTGCCACCTTTCTGTGTAGTGATTGTAACAGCTGCTAAGGTGGCTAAAGATAAGGTCCAAGCAAGAGATTAGGAGCAATAAGAGCTGTGTGGAATCCAGTCCAGCGTTGTTTAAGAGTTGTGACTCTGCCTTGGTGACCAGGAATATGAATGTGTGACTAAGGAGCTATGGAACAAAACGTGTTAATTAAAATATAAATTTGGCAAGAATGAAAACTTTGGACAACTTTAAAGCTTTTAAAATGTTGCCATTTCTGCTCCAGTGTGGGTCTCTGTCTCTATCTCCATCCATCGCCAGCTGAAGGTTCNATGAGTAAGGAAGTCAGGACTGTGAGGGGTGTGCCCACCCACTGAGACGATGGGGTTGATCTAATGGGAGATCACCAAGGCCAGCTGGGCTGGGACCGATGGAACATGTTATCAAACTGGACTCTCTGAACTTGGCTGACAAGGAGAGCTGACTGAGAAGCCAAGGACAATGGCACTGGGTTTAGATTCTACTGCATGTACTGACTATGTGGGAGCCTAGTCTGTTTGGATGCTCACCTTCCTAGATGTCAATAGAGGGGGGAGGACCTTGGACTTCCTACAGGGTAGGGAACCCTGACTGCTCTTTGGACTGGAGAGGGACAGGGAGGAGGAATGGGGGAGGGGGAGGAAAATGGGAGGAGGGGAGGAAGTGGAAATTTTTAATATAAATAAATTATAAATAAAATATAAATTTAAAAAAATGTTGCCATTTCTGTCTGCCCTTAGGTTCTTATTGACTTCCTTAATTGCCATTTGTTAGGTGAACAGTGATAATAAAGTAGAATATTTTCCCAAAGAGTTTTATATTAAATCTGCCTTTTTTTAAAAAAGAATCCACTTGGGACAGTTTATTTTTTTCACTTATTCTCTTCGAATTTTTGAGCATTGTTTTGTTCAAGCCAACTTACCGTGTTCTTTGGGTGTAGCCAATATTCTGAGCTTTATTTTGGTCACTGTTTCAGTGTTCCCGTGAGGCTGCAAATGAAAGCCAGAAATCACTCTTACTTCTTGAAAATTATGTGCTTGAAGTGATGATGGAAGAGAAAGATGATTTTAGGAACTTGANTTTGGGTGTAGCCAATATTCTGAGCTTTATTTTGGTCACTGTTTCAGTGTTCCCATCAGGCTGCAAATGAAAGCCAGAAATCACTCTTACTTCTTAAAATTATGTGCTTGAAGTGATGATGGAAGAGAAAGATGATTTTAGGAACTTGATGTAGATGTCTGCTCTTAGCATCTTCATTTCTGACAGCGCTGATTTGGCTTTTGGCAGAGTTCACCAACTCCTTTGTGGTATTTCTATAGTGGTTTGTGGTTATATGATTCATTTTCTCCAAAGTTACATTCATTAAAACTAAAATACAAAAGCAAATCAATGAGAATATTAACCAAAATTCAAAAGTAAAGTTCCTGCTTATTTATTTTCCCACATTCTCAGCATGGATATGGCAATGTGGGTGTATTTCTAGACAGCCATTTCTTAGAGCATGTTTCTAAGCTCACTTCTTTGTGCTGGAAACTTGCACCTAGCACAAAGAAAGGGTTTTGAGTTGCTGTGAGATCACACTTGATTAAGTTCATGGAAATCACAAGAAAAAATGACAGTTAAGGCTTCAATCTAAAACGAAGCAAACTTATAGCTACTGAGACATACATGAACCCCATAAAGAAGTGGCACCCATCTAGAGGATGAGGTTTAAATAGGTAAGTCTTGAATGGGATCAATTTGGGCTGGGGACAACAAGGTCACAAAGAATGTTGTCCAGAATTTCCCTATGAGAGTCCTTCTGGTTCTATGATTTATTTTTTTAAGAAATAATTTTTATTATGTTACATCCCTAACAAAATTTACCCTCCTTCCTCCACTCACATTCCCTTTCCCAGCCTCCCCTCTGACCTATCCTCAATCCTTTCCTCTTCTGTCTCTTTCAGAAAGGGGCAGGCCTCCCATGGGTATCAAAAAACATGGCATATCAAGTTGCTTTATGACTAAGCACCTTCCCTTGTATTTAGCCTGTACAAGGCAGCATAGTACAAGGAATAGGTTCCCAAGAGTCAGCAATGCATTAGGAGAGCCCCTGATCCCATTGTTAGGAGTCTCACAAATAGACCAAGCTACACAACTGTCACATATATGTAGAAGGCTTAGGCTGGTCCCATTAAAGCTTCTGCATTGCTGGTCTGGGTGAAAACTTGTATAGTCACTTTGGAAATCATTATGGGAGGCTTTGCAGAAAATTGGCAATCAATCTACCTCAAGACTCAGTGATGTCACTTTCAGGCATATATCCAAATGATGCTTAATTACATACAAGGACTCTTGCTAATCTATGTTCATAGCAGAGTTATTTGTAAGAACCAGAACATGGAAACAACCTAGATGCCCCTCAACTGAAGAATGGTTAAAGAAAATGTTGTACATTTACATGATGGAGTATTGCTCAGCTGTTAAAAACAATGACATCAGGAAATTTGAAGACAAATGGATAGAACTAGAAAAAAATTCATCCTGAGTGAAGTAACCCAGACTCAGAAAGACAAGCATAATATGTACTCACTCATAAGTGGATATTAACTGCAAAGTAAAGGATAATCATGCTACGATCTACATACCAGAGAGGCAAGGAAGGCCTAAGAAGGTGAGGGTTGGAGGAATGCAGGAATCTCTCTGAGAAAGGGAAATAGAAGCAATCTCAGGAGTGGAAAGGGGGCAGGAGGGTACAGGAATTTGAGAAATCACGTTGAGGGGTGGGTAGAAAGGGAGAATACTGAAAGAGATGACTAGAACAGAGTGGAAAGGGAGCCGGCCTTTTTGGCAACAGGTAGAAACCTGGTGCAAAGGTAACTCCCATGAATCTACAAGGATGACCCAAGCTAAGATTCCTAGCAGCAGCAGATGGCATGAACTAGCCATTACCTGGATGGGTAACGATCCCAACTGTCAGCAGAGAGACAAAACTTAGACTGACCTTGGGGAATCCTGCTGAAGAGACAGAGGAAGGATTGTAGGAGTCAGAGAGATCAAGGACATTATAAGAAAGCCCACAGAAACAACTAACCTGGCTCATAGGAGCCTACAGAATCTAAGCTACAATTTATAATCAGTGTCTAGCCCACTACTACAGAAAGCACAGCTTCTTACAGCTGCCTGCTAGTGTACTGGGTTTTCAGGTTTGTTTCTGCTTTCTGTTCTTTTTTGGCCAAAGCAAATAGTTGCTATCATCTCTGTTTCCTGTGGCTGTTATTATTACCATTCATCTCTCCCAAGAGTTTTACAGGCAAGCATAAATCTATCTCTAATACCAGATAAGAGAGCCATTCAGAGAAGTATGCAGACACTTAAACGAAAAGTGGTGCCGTTTCAAGCTGAGTTATATTATTTTGATAAAACTTAAATTTATGTTTCTGCATCTTAAGGGATACAGCAGTTAGTGTATCACTCAGATAAATTAAGGTTTCAAACATAAAAACGTTTGTGGTGATGGTCATGTTTGAAGATCATGTTGTCAAACATGTAAAGCACATATGCACAGAAAGGATGCCTGATGGGCATTATGTACTAACATACCCTGAGTCAAGAAGCTGTCCCATATGGATATAGCAGCTCCTGTTTGCTCTCCTTGATCTGGTCCCTTCTCCTCTTCCAGTGTGTGGTTCCTGAGTGGTAAATGGGCTTTTGCTTCAGAAGAAGTGATTATATAGCTTCTGATAAGGAAACTCAGATCTTCATACTTAACGAAGACTTTCATATTCAAACGATTAGAAAGTGGTACTGCCAGAATTCTGACTCACAGCCCAAGCTATTAAATGAGATTCTACTCTGCCTCCTATGGTATCTTAAATCTGAAATATGAAGTTATATCATAATGCATAATTCATTCTCACATGGAGAGAAGAAGGAAATAAGCCAAATGAGATCTAATTTTAAAAAGAAGAAAATAAGAGCTGCGAGATCGCTCTGTCTGTAAAGTGCTCACTGAGAAGCCATGAACACCTAAGGTCAATCCTCAGAACCTGTAGAAAAAGGGCACACATGGCGTTCTGCAATTCCAGAGCAAGGGAGGTAGAGACAGGTGAATTCTTGGGGTGCACTGGCCTGCCTGCCTAGTCTACTTGGGGAGTTCCGAGTGAGGGAGAGACCCCGTTTCAGAAGTAATGATGGATGATACTTGAGGTGTGATATCTGAGATTGTCCTAACGCTTCCACGACATGCCCACCCATGTGTACATGCATCTGAGAGCAGGGACAAAAACCATCACATATGAGGGAAACTACATAAGGACAAGTAGGCTTCTCCACAGAAGTTGACGGAGGTACAGTGACAGAGCCAAAGTATTGAGACTCAGGACTAACCAACAAGAAGACCATACCTGCTAAAGCTTTACTCCAGAGATAAAAGAGAGATAAAGACATTTCCAGATGAATAAAAGCTGAGTAAATTCATCCTTCCTGTTACTACAAGAAGTGCTAAAGGAATACCTTCACATCCAGTTCAAAGGACTTTAATTAACAAGCAACACAAAAGCAAATGAAAGTGCAAATTTCAATGGTAAGTGTGAAGTTGAATATAGAGCACTCTGGTACTATAATGGCATTATACAGATCACTGCAGCCTCTTGTTAGAATACAATACTAACATTAATGACTGTCACCACTATGGTTGGCTAAAGAATACACAATATTAAAATATGCAAATGGAGGGCCAGCAAGATGGATTAGCAGCCTGCCTCCAAGCTTGCTGACCTGAGTTTTATCTCCAGGTGCCACAAAGAGGAAGAACTGTACCAAATTCTGGATGTTTTCATCTGGTATCCACATTTGTGCAGCAGCATAGACATCCTAAGGGTGAACTGATGCGTTTGCACAGAAGCACATAACACATAAAACTAATACAAATGTAACAATAGAATGGGAACTCAGCAAAAAGTGCAGTTTTCTGCTTGATTGAAAGTTATCTTGTTGTCTGTTTAAAACAAGCCATTAAACTATAAAATGCTGTTTGTTTTACCTGATATCAGTTCTCTCAAATGGGAGCTGGAATACTACTGTTTATGCCCGATCATCCTGGGGACTTTCCATTGAGACATGGTACACCTTAGAATGAATGACGGAATGTAGGCTCCACCTTATTTTTGTTACTTTCGACTAATTCATAGAAGAAGAAAAAAATGTGGTTTTTCTCTTGATAGATTTTAGGGTAATTCATTCAAAGCCTAGGAGGATGTGAATAGTTCCTCAGGTACTGAGCTGATTCTAAACTTCTGCAGTTAGTAACAATGAGCGTATCCTTGGCCGAATGTTGAGACACCCAGGGAGGATCTTCAGCACTGCTAAGGGATGAGTTGCTGAATTAATTCTCCCAGGGGCCAGATCCAGCTTCTAGCATCTATTGCTAAGAAGGAACACATAATAGAAGCAGAGAATGAAAACATTCCTAGAAACTCATCTGTGAAGAGCTGTAATTTATTGTGTCTATTCAGCATTCCCAGTGAGAGCTGATACTGGGAAGCCTGCCACACCGCTCTTGGCCTCTGCCTTCTGGCACAGGACTGTTGGCTCAGATGGTATGGGCAGCAACTTTTGTCTTTCTCTTCACATACTGCCTGAGGAGTTCGATAGGAGGAGGTGTAGGCCCATGGACTAGATACAACCTGAGGGGATAGCTCCTAAATAGGAGTGTACACAGCTCACAGAACAAAACTCACCCAAACCCCGCCTTCTAACTTCAACAAAGTTCCAAACCACTTGTGTCTCACGTGACTCAAATCATTTCAGAAGGACTTGGACACCCACTTTGCTCTTTCCTGAAAATTCCATTTTGTAGCTGATAACTCTCTTCATACACGCCAAGTGCACGTATGTCATCCTTCCTCTACACACACAAACTGAGAGACAGGAATAGACCAATCCCTGTACCACAAGACACCGAAATGAGGTGTCTCTTACTAGCTTAGGGATAGAACAAGAAGGAAAAGAAGAGCCTATAACATCTAGAAGCCACTGGTACTCAGAAGTGAGATTGGAATTTTGCATTTAGGAAATGATAGTCATATGGAGGCCTGATTCAATTTAATATACAGAAGAGTACAAAGAGGATATAAATAGATGACAACCATTGGTGCTAGGTGATGAGGCCAGAGAAGTTCATTATACCATTCTATTTGGGTATATCTGACATTTTCCATATGCTTTTAACTCGTGTAGCTGAGTCTAATTATAAGACCCCAATGTTTAGAGTCTACCCTACCAACCAGCTATGCATATAATTATTGACCAATGTCAGCTTAGTTCAGGAAATAAACTTAGAGGTTAGAAATTGGATCAGACAATAAGTTTTAGTTCCTTTCCATTCCTTTCTGAAGTCCTTCTCTCTCGCCCCCTTTTTTTCTGACTCCTCCAGAGCTGTATTAAGAGCTGGGAAGAAAAGAAAGGGATTAAGAAGGCTGTGGTCTAGCTGTCCTACAGGTGGGACAAACACTGTGCCCTGACTCATTCCCTTTCATTGTTTCACACTTCCATCTCTTGGAGTCCCAACAGCCCCGATTTCTATGTAGAACTCTACAGTCTCTGGTTGGTCATTTTCATCCACTTCCACCTTACCTATACCCACCATAACTGAATATTTTTTAATTTTTTCTGCTAATGTTATTTAGCTCCTACCAGGAAGCCCACTAAGAAGACAGTCTTTGCAAACATTATTCAAGGCAATTTTTTTTCTCATATGCAATTTTCTGTTAGAGGAACACCCACTGTGGCAATAACACCCTTAGGCTGTGGGCATCTTCTGCCCTTCTGGCCTTGAGTCAACTTACATATTGCCTGTATCACTTGGATTTCTCTAGGTGAGAGTCAGATATATCCCAGCTAGCTGTGACATTATCTGTAAAAACTGGAGAGAAAAGGAGCTCACAGAATTCTACACTTTGAAAATATTCCTAGATAATGTGTGATTGATCTTCCTAGTTCATTCAGGTGCCTTTCCTTTTATGAGGCTTTCTCTAGATTCCACAGTCTAGAAGCTCAGTGGGCTTCTGGGAGAAAACTCTCCTCTTCCTACTCAAGTTAGAGTCATATTCTGTACATTGGCAACTTCCCCTAAGAAAACTTGTGCTCTCAAACTTTCCATGGTCAATCACTGTCTGCAAATGCTATAGATGAAGACTTTGGGGTAAATATGAGCAAGCCGTGTTTTGTATTACCTCTTAGCAAATACTGCCTGGGTGATCTGCTATCTCTTTTTAGAACACACAGATATTTAACACTCTTTCTTAGCAGCTTTAGAGCTTCTGTCAAAGTTCCAAAACAACAGGGATTTCACACATAGCAATTCCTATATTTGCAATCATTCTAAGGAGATGTTACCCATGACATTTCAATGGGGAAATGCAAATTTATTACAGAGCGGTGGTGCTGAACTTTTTGCAAAGCCTCTAAAGAATTAGTAAAAATCACATTTTAGGTGATTTTTACTAGCACACATTATAGGTGAACAATGCTGACAGAAATATATAGGCTATTTTAGAAAATGTATTTATTCATACAGCTAAGCTGTCTCAAATCATCTTAAATGCAGAGTGCCTGAGAAATCAATGGGAGTTAAGAAAAGGCTCTGGTGTTGGAAATCACAGTCAGAAAACGGGGGGGGGGAGAAGGTCAATGAGGAGAGACTAGTACCCAGTAAATAATGCTCTTGTCTACACAGGCAGTGCCGATCCTAGAAAGCCCAGGTAGCTTTAATAACAAGAGATGAAAAGGAGAAACATATTTGATATAATTTTTATCCGTGAAAAGAATTTAAGTCAATTTATTTCTAGCACAGATTTTGTCATTGTTCAAATATATATTTTTTGGTTAAATGATTATTTAGAAATTTCAAGATTTATAGGGCTATTACGACACTCTTTCTTGGCCTGGGGAGATGGCTCCATCAAAAAAGTGTTTGATGATCAAGTATGAAAACCTGAGTTTGACCACCTAGAGCTTATGTATGTACAAAGACACAGGTGGTTGCACTTGCCTAGAACCCCAGCACTGAGGAGGTTGAGAGAGGAAGGTCCCTGTGGCTCATCCAGTGAGGTCACTCCAGTGCTCTTCAAATTCAGTAAGAGGCCCTGTTTCAAAAATTAGGGAGAGGAACAACCGAGGAAGACACTCAGCATCAACGCCACATGCACATAGACACAAATATGCACCAAACTCCATTTTAAGTTCTACCTGCCAGCCATGAGTCTTAAACCACTTAAAGCATTCATCTGCTGGGTTGGCACAGGGTATTTAAGTGCCATCTGGATTGCAATGCTCACTCTGGAGATCAGAGGCTGCGGTGAGCCATCTGACTCCCTCTCCTTGCTGGTGGTGCTTTAGAGTACTTGGCAAGGACAGACTGATATGGAAGGGAGAAAAACAAGGTGAGAAACAGAATCTCTTAGAAATCAGCAGTTACTTGCAGCCTTGCTCAACAGACTACGCACTGTATGCTTTTGGTGCATGAATAGGGGAGGGCCTGAATCAGAGGGATTCTCACCCACCCAACCTTAGAGTCACATTATTAAAGGCAGGTCACGCTTTTGATTTCTGTGGAAGAAAGACTTGCTTCTGCAACTCATCATCATCGTAATGGTAACTGTGATGATATTTAATAACACTAATGTGATCCCAGTGCCCCTTGACCTAGGTCAGGGCAGAGATTCTGAGGGAGTTAAATGACTTGAACAAGACTGTCGCAGAGAGGAATCCCAGACCTCCTAATCACCACTGGTGTGGGCATGTGCAGTTCTTCTGGCTGAACTCCCAATTATGTATCCTGCTTCCTCTTCCTCCTTCACACCTCCTGCCATGAAGGGACCCACAGGAGCTGCAGCTCGGAGGTGAGCAGGCTGCTGGGTTAGTCATTTTTCTTTCTGCCTGTCTTAATCCCTTTGAATGTCAGCAGAAACTAGGAGCGAGGAAGAAGCAAGAGTTTTTCTTCCAAAGCAAATCACTCTCATGTGCTCTTTCTTTCTTTTTGTCTTGTTCCCTTTGTGTGACTGTAACTGAATTATTCTTTTAGAGCTTACTTTCCCGAGCAGCTGTCGAGAACAGACAAGAGAGCAAAGCTACCTTGTACACACAGAATCGTGACTCCTGGCGTCTTGACATGTCCAGAATGCATCCAAATTGAGATCTTTCCAATTGAGAGGAGGTGAACTTCAGTGGCAGAAGAGGTGGCGTTGCAAATATGTTCTGAAGGCACCCTCTCATTACATAGGAGTCAACACAACGTGTGCGCAAATCAAATGAGATAATATCTGTGAACAGATGATGTTGTTCATTTAAAGCATACCCCCAAGAGACAAGACTGAGTTAGGTCGCAGGCAGAGTTGTACTGGGTGTAATAACTAAGCACAGGCCCTGGCCCTCCCACTAACCAGGAGGTAGATGGACACTTATGCCTAGGCCATGTTCCTGCAACAAAATCAACAACTCCTTCAACATTCACATTCTAAGATCCAATCACATTTAGGGAGTTTAACTTCATTTCTAGCACTGCTATTCTGAGTTGATTTTGACCCAGGCATATGCAATGCTAAATGCATTTCTGTCTCTGGTTGTGGCTTTTTTTTTTTAACTAAGCTGAGATGCAGATGAGCCCATTTGATTCAAAAGTGTGCTGAGCACATTCAGGCTGTACTGCCTGTGACTGAAATCCTTCTGGAACTATCTCTGGAAACAACCCAGGAATTTCAAGTAAAGCTATAATTTTGACAATGGGCTAACTCCAAAGGCAAAGTCTGTATTAATGAGAGAAATGCATGAAACATTGATGTACTTCTTTACAGATCCCATCCTCTGAAGAATGCTTTGGTACAAAAAGTGCAAATGCTTGAGAAAGAGTAGTCTCTGAGACAGGGGCAACCATGAAGCTGTCAGGAGACCACCACTACAACAGGATGTTTAATTGGTCTCTATTACCCCAGTGAGCTTGAGTAAAGTAAGCAGCGGAAGTGCCATGTATAGCACCATGGTCTTATGCCAGTCAGAACTTTGATAGCTTGAGCATTGCTGGATATGTGAGCTTGGGCTGAGATGCTCATGCAAAGTGGAAGTAGAGACTTGGTGGCAAATTCTACACCCTGGTATAAGGGTCCATGACTCACTAGCTCCCTATGAAATCTGGTCATGGCCTCCAGAAGACAGTAATCATTGGAAAGCCAAGAAAGCATATTTCCTGGGCTGTTGAATTGCTTATGAATGATTCCTCTAGCTATAGAAAACCGACTTAGGAAAATATGAATGAATTTGCGACAATGAATTTGCAGAATAAGGAAAGTCATCAAGAATGATCAGACCATGTCCTTAAGAAGCTCTTATGTAGGCACATGTTCCATGGAAAGAATGTGTATTTCAGAGACTCTGGCAAGACAGTGGGGCACTGAAAAGGAAAAGAATTTTTAGTCAGTACATATTGCATAGCAAACGACCATTTCCATAAATTTTAGTTAAGGAACAAAGTTTCAGGAGGTCATGTAGTTTAGTTTTCAAATTATTTCCAAAAATTAATTTCTGCTTTTACTATCTTCTACAAATATGAAGAAGATTTCACTCACATGACTTCATCAAATCCCACAATGGGAAACTTTCTGCTTATGATAAGAATATCAACTGGCCAAATAGAATCCATGGCCTTTTCTTGAGTAACACCATTTTTTGTCTTCACTAAGCTTTGAAAAAAGCAAAGATTTTTAAATAATATTTAAGTGATGTTAAAATTTGAACACCTGTCACCAGGCTTAGTTAGTCATCCTGTAATCCCATTTCTTGGAAAGTTGAGACAGGAGGATTGAAGCAAGTGCAAGCCACTTGGATGACATAGCAAGTCCCTAATTAAAAAAATAAAAAAATAATTGAATAGCTCCTTTAAAAATGCTCAAAGCTGGACATATAGCTCAGTGGTAGAGAACTTGTTTAACATGGGTAAGCTCTTGATTAGATCCCCATCCCTTAATAATCATTTAAATGATTCCCAAACCACAATTTTCATAACAACAATAACATCTATAATTACAATGATGGTATTAGTAATAAAACTGATAACGATTCACTAAGTATTTAGCTTATATTGGGAATTATACTGATCACACAGCATGTACTGTCTAATTCCCACATCTTTTCTTTTAGGAAAGCCTTATCATTCGCCTTAGTTATAGATGAAGGATCTGAAGAGCAACTTACTTAAATCACTTGAAAATTTTTCCAGGGCTAGGAAATGTTGGACCTTAGGTTTCACTTCTAGTGTTTTTGGTTTGTTCTATTATGTTGGCATCATTATACCATACATACAGTATTATATACACACACTATCGGGTCCTAGTTATATTCCCGCCAATGTGGAGTCTAACTTCATTGTTTCTCTTCCCAGATGCTTTCACTACCATGCAAGGTCTGTTTCCTTCAGCTCCTGAGGGTTATCTTAAGCAAAATAGATCACAAGTCTCTGAAACAGTGGCACAGTAGCTAAGAGATAATGGAGTAAATCTAATGGACTCAGTTGTAACATCTCCTTTCATCTCCTGTAAGTCACTTGACTTTTCTTTGGTTGAGCTTCTTTTCTGTGTGAGCAGCACCACCTACCTTACAGGGTAGAAAACAAACATAAAAATTAGGTGTATTAACTATAGAAATGGCTTGCAACTTGGAAAGGTCTCTGAGTAGATGATTACATTTTCTCTGTTTCATGGAGGTATTCCGTGCTTGGCTGTGTTTTCTACTTGCCCTTAGCTTTCACCTCAGAAGAACAGATCGTATGAATAATTATTGAGAACCTGTTTTGTCATGTACTTCCCTGACCACTTGCAAGAGATGCAAAAACTGTAACCCTTGACGTGAAGAAAATTATTTGGCTGGTAAAAGTAATAGACATGCAAAAATTATGGGCATTCCCCCCAAATAATAGCAATAGAATGTGATAATAAAAACTTTAATGTCATTCCCAGAGAGCAGAGAGGAAGAAATGATTCCACTGGGAAACAGTCAAGACAAGCTCATGCAGTGCAGTGAGCAGAACAGGTTAGGGGCATATCCTAATCCTGCACACACATCTCCACCATGGAGAAGCTGGCATAGCTGGCAGTCTTTCTCCTGGTCCTTAATGAACAGTACAAACATAGGAAAGGATTCCTGAGTGTGGCCTAGTCATTAGATTCTCAGGTTTGCCTGCAAGAAGATTAAAAAGACTTTTGTGAACTACGAAGTAAAGAAACTTCTCATGGAGCACATTTGTCCATGTTCCTGGCTTCTAAGTCCCGTTTATTGGTCCAGAGAAGGCTGCATCCTTCTGTGCTAGGAGTTAACCAGCTGAGCTCTGAGGGAGAAGATGGATATGGCTCCTTCATTTGCTTTTGCCCTGGTCACTAAAAGTCTGTCTTTCATGTGGTATTCTGCTTTAAGCTTCACCAGTCAACCAAGAACCCAAGGCCCCAATCTTTCCTGCAGCAGTTTCCTTGGCAACCATGGTCCTGCCAGAAAGCTCACCAACCTCCAGAGGGACTGTGCAAAGCCCCACTGCTCTGTCAGGAATGCTCTGCTTTTAAATAATAAGAGACTGAGATTGAGATTCTTTCTTGCTCAAATGCCAACCCAGATGCCATCATTTTCTATCTGCGGTGCACCTTTCACCTGGGCAGCTCATAGCAGGACTGGGTCGTACATTATTGAGATGAATGTTATCATTAGTCACACTGTTCCAGTATGGAATTGGAAATGAGAAGGGTGGGGGACTCTCCAGTAGAGTACTTACTCCCCTGCCCTTTTCCTTCATCCCTTCTTTTTATGACTTCCTTATCTTTGTTCCCACTTCCTTTACTTAATTCAGTTTTCCAGAAATATCCATGGTACTCCCTTGCAGTTAAACCTTATATTTGCCTCTGGAAACACCAAATTCAAAGGCAGGAACTGAGATCACAGATTGTAGGCTCCTCAACTGGCACAGTACTGTTGGTTGTCCAGTCATCTTAGCTAAACACGACTGGTGTCTTTGTCAGATGCTCCCACTGGGGTTCTCAGTCTTGTGTTTTAGGGATCCTCAGAATCACTCTTGTTCTTTCCTTAAACAAGTTACTTATCTTTGGAGGTTGTTCCTAATGAGACCTTAGGAATAAGAAAAACAAATACAGTCTAGACTGGCTGAAGGATCCACAGGTTCTGCCCAGTACCTTCTTGCCACTTAGGACCAGTGTAACATCTGAGCCTCGGCTGATGCCTAGGGCCATGTCTATGTCCATGATCCTACCATAGCTTGGATCTGTGTTGATGTCCATGGCTTCAGTAACCGCTGAAGGTCATGCAAATGACCAGGTTCTGGCCATACACCTGAGTGTAGATGCCAGGAATCTGGGTTGCCACCTAGGATCATGGTGGTGTCCAGGAGTTACACTGTTATGGGGACCATGCCAACCTGAGTGGCCTGTGCTGCCACTTGGGGCCATGGTGATATCCAAGTCTGGTTTGCTGACAAGGGGCATACTTGGGTCCATGATCCTACCACAACTGGGTTCTGGGTTGATGATCGTGGCCCACAGTACCACCAAAGTCCACATGGATGACAGGGGTCTGCACCATAACGTCTGGCTGTCTGGACCCCCTACCCTAGGACAACACTGATGCCATGCAGATGTGAGTAGCCTGCATGGTTACCCAAAATCATGGTTCTGTCAGGTCCTGGCTACAGTCTGTGGCCCTGAAGTAACCAGGGTCTGAGTTGAAGTCTGTGGCTTCTTTTACCACCAAGGGCTGTGCAGATACCTAGGGTCTGGTCAGCCATATGAGATCATGTTGGTGTCTGAGGACCTTGCTGATGCTGGGACCATACCGATCTGGATGGCCGATGCTGCCACTGGGGCCATAGTGACATCCTGGCCTGAGCTGCTGCTGAGGGCCATGTCTGAGTCTGTTCCCTCTGTGGCTGCAGTCTGTGTTGACACCCATGGCCTGTGTTACCACAGAGGTCATAGAATCCATGCATGTTGAAATCCCAGAGCCATAATAAGTTGATCCTTCCTTTTGCTGGTCTTGGGATAGCAGGCCCTGTCCCTTGCTGAATACTGTAGCAAGAGAGTTGGTCTTGCCCCTCTTAGGAGAGTTGGCCTCCATACTCAGGAGATATGTCCCCACTGTTCACCACAGATATGGGAAAACTGGTCCTGATGACATGGAACTAGGAGAGCTTGTTCTGCCCCTTGCCTCTGGGGTAGGGGTATCACAGTGGCCCAAAATCATCAACTCAGCTACCACTCAGACCCACATCCTGGGCTTGGCTTGGTCCACCCTAACATCTATCCTATCTCCTACCCGCTGGAGCGTGTGAAGGGACTGGTCTTACAAAATGACAGCTGCAGGATCTCCATGACTTAATAGGAAACAGCATGATATCTGAGATGTGTTTTGGCCAGGGGTCCAGTCATGATTGTGTGCCATAGGCCTTGAACCAGACCAATGATTTATTGCAATGAACATTTTATGGGTGGGCCTGATTGAACAAGAGTATATACTGTGTGACACCCTGTAGTTCTCAATGTCACTAGGATGAATGAAGAGGTGGTGTGGGAGGTCCTTCTGTCTGTGTGTTGCTTTTATTGGTCAATGAATAAAGAACTGGCTTGGCCTATAGCATGGGAGGAGGAAGGCGGAGTTAGAGAGACGCCACGGAGCCGCCACGGGAGATAGACATGCTGAGACTTTGCTGGTAGGCCATGACCTCATGGTGATTCACACATTAATTGAAATGGGTTAAATTAATATAAGAGTTAGCCAATAAGAAGCTAGAGGTAATGGGCCAAGCAGTGTTTTAATTAATACAGTTTCTGTGTGATTATTTCAGATCTAAGCTAGCCGGGTGGCTGGGAACCAACAAGAGAACTCCTCCAACAACAAAGAGGTTTTGGATAGGTGGAGGAGCATAGTGTTTTTTTTTTGTTTCCTTTTAATTAATTTTGGAGTGAGGATTTCTTGGGGAAAATGCTGTAAGGGTGAGGGGTGGATGTGGAGGGACTGAGATTTCCCAAAGAATCAATAAAGAATTATGTTATAAAAAGTAAGAAGAAAAACACCAAGAGTCCACATACAGAAATAAAACTTCTCAAAAAGGTCAATTAGGTCAGAGTTTCCCCAAGATTAGAGTCCACATACCTCCCCAGGTATAGAGTCCCCAGGGATTGTGTTAAAAAGTATCTTTGGTTCAGTCTTGGGTGGGACCTGAGGTTCTTCATCTCTGACAGACTCTCCAGTTGTACTGCTGGTTAGGTCAGAATCCCAGCCTTTGAGGCAGAAGGGCTCTGGCTCTATATTTGCATCCACACTGTTTCTCTGTGTGTTGGGTTTGGAGGAGAAGGGAAAGTATATGGTCCATTCTCATGAAGCTTCTTTTTCTATGACCAAGAATGCTTTGACATGCATTCCTTCCAGATAGGAAGGGTGGCTAATGTCTGTGTTCTGTGCAATGACAGAAAGCTAATGAGATTTCACATCCAGTTGTTTAAACCTGTCACAGAAAGACTAATCTACAAGGCCAGTCACAGGCTTGCCCAAGGTACCACTGTGATGAGCAGGTTCGCGATGGAGAAATGGGAGAGAAGGAGACATGGAATTAATTGTTCATGTTCTATGGAGACGGGCGGAACTGAAGACGCAAAGATGATTGGAACATGGCCTGTGCCAACAGCCCTAAACTGCCACCTGGGGCCAGTGATATCTGGGTCTGTACTGCTGCTGATGGCCATGTCTGGGTCCTTGGCCCTACCTTAGCTGGGGTCTCTGTTGATGTCCATGGACCATGATATCAAGGAGGGCCACGTGGATATACTAGGTCTGGGCTGTCCCCTGATGCCATGTTGATTTCTGAGCACTGTACTGCCTCCAGAGCCATACAGATCTCATGTGAGTAGCCTGTGCTGCTGGCCTTGGTGACATCTGGACCCAAACTGCAACTGAAGGCTATGTCTGGGTTCATGGTCCTAAGGAAGCCAGGGTCTATGTTGATGTCCATGGGTTATGTTACCACCAGGGACCATAGTAGAATTGGCCCTAGTGTTAACATGGGAGAGCTGTTCTGCTTCTCATTGGCTATTTCAGTGGAAGACCTATTCTTTCCTTCCAGGAAAGCTGGACTAAACCTTCAACAGCCCCAACAGGAGAATTGCCCCTGTGCCCCTCACAGGCCACAACAACCGAAAAGCTGAACCTGACCCAAAGCCTGAGGGGGGTGGTCATGGAGAAGGCCTGGACTAACCAACTCAGCAACCTTCCAGGGCTATTACATCTAGGACTTTATAGTTGGCCCATGCCAACATCTACCCATCTATGATCTTCTAGATTGCCTGAAGGGCCTGGTCCTGCAGAACCTTAGCTACAAGATCTCCATGACTCAGTTGCAACAGCAGGATATCTGTGAGCAGTTTCAGTGAGGGTCCAGTATTGATGCAGAAGCCAGGGACCTTGAGCTAAACCAAATTATTCCAATGAACACTTGCAAGTAAAGGTGTTAGAGCAAAAGGGTACATTGTGTGACACACCACAGCTCCCAAGGCCACTATGACAAACAAATATGTGAAGGGGAGGCAAGAAAGATAGAGGAGTAAAATATTTGCGGGGGCAGGCTACAAGTGTGGAGGTGGATATGGAAGGACTGGGAAATCAGTGTGGTTGGGGTATATGATGTGAAATTCCCAAAGAATCAATAAAAAATATGAGAAGAAAAAACAGACTAATCCAGGACTGGAGAGACTGTGTGGATACTAAAGAGGACCTTCGTTGGGTTCCCAGCATCCACATCAGATGGCTCACAATCACCTGTAATTCCAGCTCCAGCGTATCTGATACCCTCTTCTGGCTTCTGTGGGCACTACACACATGTGCATATGACCACACACAGACATGCATGATTATACATAATTAAAAATTAAAAAATCTTTAAAAAAGACTAATCCAATTTGAATATTTGGTTATCATTATAGCAGTATAAATTGAATATTATCAGTAATCAGTTCTTAATAACACACATACAGCAAGTTATTTCACAGACTCACCAAAGGGTTTTCAGAGATATCTTGAAATAAGTGTTTTGTTTTGTCTTTTTAATCGATGACAAACTTCCATAAATTCTACCACCATAGTTAAAGGCACTTACCCTTTATCTGATCCAGGGTGGCTTCTTCTAGATAGACTGGCAGTCCATCATGAAGAAGAGACTAAGGCGACAACAGAAGACAATCTGCCCCCACCTGAACTTGGTTGAATGGTGTCACTTACCTCAGATACAGGTCTCCTTGTAATACCAGAATGTATTTGTGCTTAGAAGTCTTTGTCATAGCTAAGGATCCTGGGATGAGGTTATCATCATTAGGGCATGCCCAAACTCCAATGACAAAGTCTCTCCTAAGAGACAGGGACCCAGGGAAGAATGACAAGGGAATGTGGTGACAGAGACCGGAGCTTCTACCATGATCCAGGGCCACCTGGAGCATCAGAAGCCAGAAGGGGCCTGAAAGGAACTTCCCTGTATCCTGGGTTTCATCTGACCCATGGAGCTTTAAAATGACAGCTATTGTCATGCTATGCCACCTATGCTGTGGTAATTTGTGTGGCAGACCTAGAAAATTCATACCCAAGCCTTTACAGCTTACCAACGTCTAACATAGTCTAGCTTTGGGTGTGTTCATGCATCCCTTTAAGCTTTCAAGCATTTACCATTCTGGCTTTGGATGTTTCCTCTTGTTCCTCGGTGTTTCTGCCATGCAATCTGGGTGTTTCTGCCAGGTGATCTGGGCACTCGGGGTTATTTATAGTCTGATCCTGAGGATAAGACAACTCGGTATTAAGTAAATAAAATAGTTAAAGTTAAAAACTGAAGCACAATTACTAAAACTCAGAGACAGATTCTGGTCTTCAAACTGAAGACCCGAAAAGCAGCCATTGGCTCTTACCTCGACCTCAGTCCAAGAATGAAGATCCTGCCTCCAGGAAACCTCAGAATGAGACTGAGAGCTGTCTCCTCACGTTTTACAACCTTCTCTAGCTCTGGGATTAAAGGCCTGCACCACTACCACCTGATTTCTATGGCAAGCTAGTGTGGCTACTGGGATTAAAGGTGTCACCGCTGCCTGATCTGTAAGGCTGGTCAGTGTGGCTGTTTTATTTTTCTGATCTTTAGGCAAGCTTTATTTATTAGAATACAAATGAAATGCCACTACAAAAAAAACTTTGATACTTTTATGTAATGAAACAGCAAGTTAGTCTAGCTTTGTCCTCAAACTTTCAAGTTTGGCCCATTCTAGCTGTAAAGGCTCTTGAGATTTCTCAGGCAATGGCCCTCAAAAGGTCATCTATGCTGCATGCGGCTCTGCTGCCATCCTGTGGCAGCGTTGCTCCACTACACTTATTTGTTTCCTATTAGTCTCCTGCCAACAGAGAGCAGGGGTTGAGAGTGAAAAGGACATTCAGCTGGTGTAGCAGAACAAGACAACATCTCTTTTCCTTTTTTGGTTGGCTATCGAGCAGAACAAAACAACACAGCTGCTAATAATTACTGGTAATTTACAAATAGCTCTGCATCCCTGAAAGAGGAGAATACACAATGAGAATTACAACTTGTTTGTTAGTCTCTGCTCATTCTGTGCTCTGTGGTCTTCAGCACACATGCTTCTGGAGGGAGAAGATAAAGAAGGTCAGAGGTTTAGGAGGCCAGCTAATACCTAGCCGGTCTGTGGCATTGGTGTGTGTGTGTGTGTGTGTGTGTGTGTGTGTGCTGTACAGGTCATCTAGTCACCCTTTGGTGAGCCTTTGGTTTGGTTTGATTTTCGGTCAACTAGTGTTCTAGTTGTCTAATGTTCTAGGAAGGAGGATTAATATACTTGGAGTCCTATTAGGTACAGAGTTGCCATTATTTTATTCTCAGACACCAGCCTACTTTCTCACTTGGTAGATTTCCTGACTAACATTCACCAACCTCTCCGTTCTCTAGACTCCAGTAATATCAGTCAGGCTGTGGCTGAAGTTCTCAAGAGAGGATGTTCCATGGCCTACCTCCACCATCACTACTAGAGACATGTGGGGGGAATATTCCATAGTTCTTTAAAATGTTCCTTGAAAGGCTCCAAGAAAATAAATGAAATCCACAAGCCTTGTTCTCACAGCAATAAACTACTAATTCTAATCAAATTAAAGCGATATAAATGGCTAGCAAAATGTGACTGGTATTACCTGGCTGTTCTTTTGAGTGAAGAGTGAAGGCAGAACACACGGTTCTTTTTCAAATGTATGTTCACTGGTTGCTTTAGTCTTTGTTGTGACAAAATAATAGTCAAGAAGAAACTTCAAGAGGAAAGATGTCGCTCATGTCTGCGAAGGCATGACAGACAGAGTGACTCTTAGGTGTGGAGGGAAGCAGGTGAAGCAGGTCACATTGCATCCATAACCAGGAAGCAGAGAGAAATTCTGGTATTCTACTCTGTTTTTTTTTTAATTTTATCCAATCTGCATCCCCAGCCCAATGGATGGGGCTGTTAATTCCACAAACAAGAGGAAAAAGACCACTGACCCCAGATCATGGCCAAATTAATTAAAGCAAGCTTTAAAAAAATTCATGTATATGAGATGTTTCTCCCTAAGGTTGGATTCAAGAGTTCAGCATTGGACATGGGGAAGATAAGGGTTTTTATATTTTAGGAGTTAGGGGTTTCCAAATGGGGGATTATGCAGGCAAATAGACAGGGTTATAAAGGCAGAAATAAGAATAACAAGTTGGCCCTAACAATTTCCTGAAACAAAGACATTGTTGTAAATTGGTCATAACATGGTAATCTTTACAAGGTAGTTATAACAAGGTGGTCAGAAGAACAGGTGGTCATATAACATCAGGTGGTTATAATAACCTTTTGAGACAAAGGCATGATTTCCTTTCTTGGGACAGGCAGTACAAAACCAATTGTAGTTAAAGTTATAAGTGGAACATCACCCAATCCTTGAGAAACAGATTTAATTGCAAACAGGAATGAATTTAGTTTGTTATTAGTATAAGATAGCATTCAAGTCCAAGATGGAGGCATGCTGGTTAATCAGGAGTCACCTATGTTTAGGGTGCATCTTTCTAGCTTAGTTAAACCTCTCTGGAAACACCCTTACACAGATACATCTTTTAGATAATTCTAAAACCCACCAAGTTTATAATGAACATTGACCTTACTCAACCTGACTTTCACAAGACTGCCATAGAAAGAGGATGTTTTGACTTTTATTTATTCTCTGGAGCACAGATTGCTAATTCTCACCAATCTCTGATCTCCGAGTTTGCTCCCAGGTTTCTGGGCATTCCCACTCTCCCTTAGAGCTAAATAAGTCCATGTGACAAGAGTTGCAGAAGACAAATACGTATTAAAGCAGCATTAAATTTTCAGGGAACCTGAAAGTCATGTGCTGATGATTCTAGGGTTTCCATCAACCTGGTAGCAAATACTGTGCTCATCTGCTCACCTGTGCAGTAGTGTTAGTCAGGACAAAGGAAATTTCTGTTTTGATTTAGCTTGCAGCATGGATAATAAAAACCCAGAGACAGAAATTGGGATTCAACCTGAAAACCAGAAGAGCAAGGCAGCCAAGCCACTAGATAATTCTTGCCTCTACCAATGCTGGGCCACTGCAGACTAAGCAGACTAAGCCTCTCTCTCCTCCCATTTCATATTCCCTCTAGTGCTGGGATTAAAGGTGTGTAACTCCCTATCACTGGTATTATAGGTGTAGGCCACCACCACCTGGATATGTTTCTGCATTGATCTTGTGTAGGCCAGAGTGGTCTTGAACTCACAGAGATTCATCTGCCTCTGTCTCTTAAATCCTGGGATTAAAGGTGTGTGTCACCATTACCTGACCTCTGGTGTCTTTAGCTTTGCCTCTGATCTTCAGGCAAGATTTATTTATCAAAATACAAATAATATACACTACATGAGCTACTAGATATTATGGTTTCTGTTTTCTCTCTGGTTACGTGATGTGGGATTCCCCTCTGTATGCTGTGAATACCATTGGTTAATAAAGAAGTTGCTTTGGGCCTATAGCAGTGCAAAATAGAGCAGGGTGGGAATACCAAGCAGTTAGAGGAAGATAGAGTGGGTGGAGTCAGAGGGAAGCCATGCAGCTGCTGCTGGAGATAGACACTGGAAGCTGGATGGAACCTCACCAGTGGTGATACACAGATTAATAGAAAGGGGTTAATTTAAGATGTAAGAGCTGCCTTGAAATATTCATAAGCTAATAGGCCAAGCAGTGTTTTAATTAATATAGTTTCTGTGTGGTTATTTCAGGTCTGGGCAGCCGGGAAATGAAGAAGTGTTCTCCAACTATAGTTACATGCTTCCTGCTACAAGGAATACTGAGTGCCTAGTAGGGGCAGATAGGTAATAAATACCTTCAGAATTTTCCCAGAAGTTAAAAGCAACACTGCATGATAAAGCCACACTTGCTTCTTTACCTTGCTGTTTCAATCCTAGTTGCCTCCTTTCGGTTCTGATCTCTTGTCTCTTTCATTTGCATGGGCTTTTGTCTGATGCACATTTACCCCATGATAAATTTCTCAGCAGATATCTTATTTCTTTAGGAAAGCCTTCATATTATGCCCACACCACTCTCTGAACTCAGGTTAACTCACAGGTTCATTTAGATTCTGGGTAGGGAAGCTTTGCTTTTCCTTTATATATGCTGTTGCCTGGTGATTAACTAGCCTAAAGCACTCTAAGGTCTTTGTTAAACAGATAAAGTAAAAATGAAAACTGCTGGTTCTCCAAATTCTCATGAATTTTTACAAAGTCTAAGCTCCAATGCCCAGGAAAAGGAGTGAGGTCACCAGAGACCAAGAGCTTAGAAGGATTTTGAGAAGTCACAGGCAGTTAGGACATACTCTATTTACTTTTGATGAGGGACACCACACAGACAGGCAGCCTCTGGCAAACACCCAGGCATGGACCAACACATGTGGATTGCACACAGGCAGGCATAGCATACAGGAAGGCCAGCACACAGGTTATTCAAAGGTAGACATATAGGCCTATAGAAGCCAAAGATCCAACTACGACTCATGCTACTGACCTCAAAGTCATATTTATATGAAACTCACACAAAAGTGTTATTCCACTCCAAATAGTTAGATAACTGGTTATATTATTATTTACTTTGAGGAGTTCCCCAATCATTGTCAGCCATTTTTTACTGAGTACATGTTCTCCAGCCCAATACTGAGCATTAGCCATTTTGGCCCATGCTGGTTCTCATGGGTCTAGTTGGATTTTTCTTTTGGCCACCAAACAGTTCTCAAATGAAGGCATGGATACTTATTATTAGTCACTATTGGTCTTAGCTTAGGCTTGTCTCATTAGCTCTTTTAACTTAACCTGTTTCTATTCATCTATGCTTTGCCTTAGGGCTTTTTATCTTTCTCTCATTCTGTGTGTCCTGCTTGTCTGCTTCCTCTGTCTCTAGCTGTGTGGCCTCAGGCATCTCCTTGACATATCTTTTTCTTCCCCCCATCCTGAATCTAGATTCCTCCTCCTACTTAATCATCCTGTCTGGAAGTTCTACCTATACCTCCTCCCTCAATGTTTGCTGTTCAGCTTTTTATTAGGCCACTCAGGTGTCTTAGGCTGGCAAGGTAAAACAGTAACACCTCTTTACATAGCTAAGCAAATATTCTGGAATATAAGCAAATACAACACATCTTTGTATAGGCAAACAAATTTCTACACTGGATAGCCCTCTGTCCCTGACTTTGCTTAGTTATGTTCTCACTAGCTGCTTTATCAATTTCAAGACTAAATCAAACACACATGACTTAAAGATTGAGATGAAAGCAATTACAAACAAGATAGAATGTACCTACACTAATCTGGATGTGCATTTAATCCACAGCTGATTACATAGTTCTTACTATTATTGTATATGCAGTTCATTGCTGACAAAAAAAATGTTGTTCTGTGGATCATGATCATATTTTGAAACACAGGAAGTGAAGCTATATGATGGGGAAGTTCAGCCAATCACATTTGGCTAGGGCGTGGCCTCTTGGAGCCAGGGAAGATAAACTTGGAGATCCAGGTGTGCCCGCTTTCTTCTTCTTCCCTGCGCGCACTGGACCCTGGTCATGTGAGTTCACCGTTTTCCAATTATTAAACTAAATCTGTTATATTGAGCTGGTCTGGTTAATTCTAATTTACCGGTCGACCACGCCCATCAGCTATACTCACAAATAAAATGGTTTGGGGTTTCTATTGGTTACTAGCTTTTTAAATCTGTTTTATTTGAGGAGCTGGATCACTGGAACAGGTGCTGTAGGATTGGTTTGGAACTTAGACATGTTAGTCAAATGTCCAGTGATACTAAGAAGGAGACAGTACCTGAAGGATAACATCATGGAAAGAGAGCAAACCAAATAGAAATAGGTCAGAAACATGGGACGTATGCAAAACAAAATGCTCTATTTGTTTCATTCCTCTTTGTGCCCAGCTCAATAGTTACACATAGAGGTTGCTGATGAAGAGGAGCTGCCAATGAAGGATGGTACAGTACAGCATGTTTGATGTCAAGGTACTCTATAAAACCTCCAAAAACATTTTTATCTTGTCTTAGGTTGGCAGTTAAGTTCAAATCCATACCATGTGTCTCCTATTCAAGGACAATCCTGTCAGAACAGAAACTATCCACAAAATGCTACAGGATAGAGAGATGTTTCTGCATATATGATGGCCACTGACTCTTTGACACACACAACATGGACCCAAGTACAATGTCAGTGAAACAGGCCTATAGGCCCTGATTATTCTGGACACACGGCAAAGCTACTTAGCAATAGTAGGGCATTCAGTTTTACTGGAGACTTCAGAACAAAATCAAATCTCACTCAAAGTTAGAGAAATGCAACCACTAGGAGAAGCAAATCTCCAAGGAGGAAATCTTCAATAGTAGACGATGCAGTTACTGGAGAAAAGGCTGTTGGAATTTAAGTGGGAAAGTACAACTGGAAAGAATACTTAAGCAAAATATTGGGAGGTATAAAAGATACGATGATATGGATAGGATTGCCAAAGTTAGCAGGTAAAAACACTCGATTTTGAGTTACATTTTAATTTCAGATAAGTAGGTAAAGTCATTCATTTAATTTTAATCCAGTCTTGTTTATTTAATTCATATTTAATTGAGCACCATGTGTTTGATCTGGCAACTCAACGTTGGAGAAACCAGAGAGGAATAGGTGAAGCTCAGGGTGCAGGAAGGAAAAGACCACTTTTGAGAGACTGGAGATTATGAGAGGAGAGGGCCAAACTGGAAATTCTCTTAGCAGTGGAGACCTGATCCACTCTACCAGAGTACCAGAGATCATCATGTGTCTGCGTATGAAGGAGATTGCCCACACTGGAGTAAGTGACAGGGAGCCATCTATAATTGGAAACAAGTGTGTATAGCATTTGAAACACAATTTAAAAATTCTAAAATCTGAAGACTTTATCCATACTGTGAAATTAGAATAACCTGAATAAGGTAAACTCGTGGTAACATTATTACACATGACCCTATATTTACTTTTCTCTTTATAATTTATTTTTACAATTTTATCACACATGTCTGTAATGTACTGTGATTATATTTTCTACCAATATCCCCTCTTACCTACTTTGCCCTCCTACCAAATACCTTCTTTCCAACAAACACCCATCCTATTTTCATGCCTATTGTGTTTGTGGCCCACTGCACTTAATTTGGGTTATCTGCATGAGCATTAGTTAGGGTTGATTTGCTTGAAAAAGGACAACTTTCCTGTGGATATCGACGAGGTGCGTGAATTTTGCACCCTGCTCAAACCTCCCAATAATTAGTTGTCTCTAGCTTCCCAGGAAGAGGTCTGGTTTCATGATCCCTGCATCCTCCATATGGAATACTGATAGGCATGGTCTTGTGAAGATAGTCATTGCTGCTGTGAGTTCAAGGATGTACAGATATTTTGTGTTCAGAAGACATCTCTCCTCTTCACAGTACACATTTCCATTCTCTAGTTCTTAGATTCTTTCCATCCTTATTCTGTGATGGTTTCCTTCACCCTTAGCCTCTCAAGGCTTTTATCATGAAGATAAAATAGCTTTAGTCAAAGGCTTTTGCTGCATGTGCTGTCATGATCATGTGATATTTTTTCTTGAATCCATTTATATTATGAATTTTTCTTTTTGATACATGTATGTCAAACCATTCCTGAGTCTCTGGAATGCAATCAATTTGATTATGCGAAATAGTCTTCTTGATATGTTTTGGTATTTAGTTTGTAAGTATTTTATTGAGAACTTTTGTATCTATCTTCATCAGGAAGATGAGTGTATAACTTTCTTTGTTTGTTGTGTCTTTATCTCATTTTAATATGAGGATACTTGTTTCAGAACAAGAGTTCAGGAGGTTCCCTTCTTTCTGTGTTTTATGGGATAATTTGAGAAGTTATAGTGTTGGTTCTATTTTAAAGGTTGATAGAATTCTGCAGTGAATTAATTCTCAGGACCTGGGATTTTTTTAAAAATATTTTCAGGTTTTATTTTTGGCAAATTGATACATGTAAATAATGTATCTTGATATCATCCCACATAAACACCTTCTCCCACTCTCACCAATACCCCTAATATGTCTACCTTTCATCTCCATGTTCTCTTCTCCTTTTTGTCTTCTTATGAGTTCAATTACTGCTGCCTTTATGCCTATGGGTGTGGAACCATCCTCCAGAACATGGACAAGTTACCAGTAGCCATATTCCTGAAGAAATATCACTTCCTCGGCCCCAGTAGCCATCAGTTGCCAACAATTCCTCAGATGGGGTGGAGTCTTCTTACTTGCTCTCCCATCTGGGCTGGAATACTGACTGATTTGATGGTGCGCAGGTTGTGTAAGCAGGTAACGACAGCTGTTCTAAGTAGGAGTGAAAAGATTATGGCATGTGTGGAAGACAGCATTTGACAGCATTCTTCTTCTCCTCTAACTCCCATGTCCTTTCTGTCACCTCTTCCATGAGGTTGTCTGAGTCTTTGTAATGACAGTAATGCCATAATGTCCTATATAGGGCTGAGCCTCAGCATTCACTTATTTTAACACTTTGACTGGCTAATGGGCTTTGGTATTGGCTGCTGACAACTGTGTAAAGAAGCTTCTTTGACAAAAGTTCAAAGGTGCATAATCTATGGACTTTTAACTAGGTTTGGGACCATGTATGAATTCCCTGCTCTAGAGCAGGCCACATATCCAATTAGAATGTGGTTGACTACTCTCCCAGCTGGTTTGCCACAATTACACAAGGAAAGATATCTTGTCTGGCAGAGGACCTGAATTTTTTTTTGTTATCTTGTTTTGTTTTTATAATTACTGTTTCAAGTCCATTGTTTTCTATAGATCTGTTCAAGTTTTTATTTTATTTTTTTATTTTTGGAAATTAAAATGTAACTACATCATTTCTGTTCCCTTCCTTCCCTCTAGCCCTTCCCATGTATCCCCATGTTCTCACTCAAATCCATGACCTCTATTTCTTAAATTGCTACAGACACACACACACACACACACACACACACACACTTTAAACACAGAATACATTCTGATAAGTTTGTATTATGTGTATTATGTATATGTATCAATACGTATATGATTGTAGGGCTGACCACTTGGTTTTGAATCACAAATTGGGGTCTCTTCCCTAGAAGAGACTTGTTCTCCTGCTCTCAGTTCTTTAGTTTTCTGTAGTTCTGTCTAGGACGGAGGCCTCAAGATTTCACCCTTTCACGTTCACATGTTTATTGGTCTCATCCTTAACTTTGGCTAAGAATTATATTCATCTAGAAATGTATTCACTCATTTTTCCAATTTAGTATTCCCCAATTTGATATAGGTTTCTAATATATGCATTACAGATTTTTTTTAATTTCACTGATACCTATCATATTGTCTCCCTATTCATCTCTAACTTAATTAATTTTGGGTCTTCTTTATCTTTTCTAGTTATTTTGGCTACGAGATTAATTATTGTTAATATTTTAAATAAAGAACTTTCCTTTCACTTATTCCTTTTATTTTATAATTTTTATTTCATTAATTTCTGCCATGATATTAATTACTTCTCTCCATTTGCTGCTTTTGGGTTTGGTTTGTTATGGCTTTGCCACAGCCTTAAGCTGTGTCAGCAAGTTATTTGAGATGTCCCTCATATTTCCATGTCTGTTTTCAGAGCTGTAAACTTCCCTCATACAACTACCTTTATTGTATCTTATATGTTTTGGTATGGTGTATTTTAATTTTCAACCACATCTAGGAATTTTCATTTATAGCTTAATTTTTAAAGTGACACATAAATGATTCAACAATGTATTGTTTAATCACCATGACCTCAGGTATTTTCTATAGTTTCTCTTGTTGTTGACTTCTGCCTCTATTCCACTGTGGTCAGATAAAATAAAAGCATTTTTTTCCAGTTCTTCTAAATTTGTTGAGGCTTGCTTCCTGTCTCAATACGTGATCAGTTTCAGAGAATGCTCCATGGGCTGCTGAGAAGAATGTGCGATCTGTAGTATTTGGATAGAATATTCTTTAAGTGTCTATTTGATTTATGAGGCCATTCAATTCCAATGTTTCTGTTTATTTATTTTCTTTGCTTTGGACAATCTTGTCAAATAGTCAAAGCGGGGTGTTGAAGCCACTGAGGTATTGTGGTTAATCTGTGGCTCTATATCTAACACATACACAATTAAATAATTAAACTGGTTCCAGTTGATCAGGCTTGGTTTACTTTTCAGAAGTGTAAAGAAGTATTTTTGTTTCCTTTGAGTGGCTCGACTTGGGATGGAAATATTGTATAGAGAATTGATGTTGTGAAAAGCCCCAATGACTTCCAAGCCTGAAAGAGAAGATGATGCCCTGGAAACAGAAGAATAGTCATTGAATTTGTTTGGAGAGGAAATAACTTATATTTTAGGTTCCATGAAGCACCCTGAAGCTCTCCAAATGCAAGGTTCAAGAATGACCAACTCAACTCCATAATGTAGGTTTATGGCTGATGCAAGATTGAGGGATCAATGTTGGATCAGAGACAAGTCAGATAAGAGTACTGAAAAAAAGAAAAAACAAGTTAAGTTTAAAACTAAGGATAAGACTGGGACCTAGCTATGGGAAGCTTTGATTTATCTCCATCACTAATACTGTTCCTGAGAGCTGTAAGTGATGCATGTACTCAAGAAGCTGCAAAATGCAATTGCTGACCAGAGTGGGAGAGGGAAAGTTAAGAGGAGAAACCTTCGAAAGGGGCTTTTTCCTTACTGCTCTCATGGTAGCCCCAGTCATGTAAGCAGCATACAGAAAGCTAAGATGGACAGGAATGTTTCAAAGAAGAATGAACTGGCTTCAGGTCCTTCCCACCTGGGAAGATGCAGATCAAGGTCAAGAGCAGACAGTGTGGGACACTAACAAAGTGAAGAATGGTTTATTGTGGTGGGACCCTGAGTTTGCCTTGAGTTTGGATGTTGTCTGAACTTTTTCCTAATCAGCAGCATTATCCCCTGCTCTTAGTGGATCTAGACTGCAGAAGCTTGCTGTACCAATCAGGAGTCATAGTACTTCTTATAGAAGGTCTGTGAGAGCCCAGCACAGTGCCATGGGATCCCATTATATATAAATTGATGCCATCAGGATTGGCTGTTTATGCAATCATTTCTTTTAATAGAAGGTAACTCTTTGAGGTAAGGCCATTGTTTTCTTTTTTTATTCCAAATATTTAATTTTACACCTTAAGTCCTATCTGTCCACTAATTATTATGAAGTCATTTATGTCAGCCTAAAAGTTTATGAAAGCCAGCAAAGAAAAACCATTAAATCTTAACAAGTGTGCTTTTTAAAAGGCTCAGCTTTTTTTTACTTTTTGAAATTATTATACAATTACATTATTTCTTCCTTTTCTTCCAACCCTCTAAAAACTCCAATATGTTCCTGAACTCTCTTTCAAATTCATGCTCCCTTTTCCATCAGTGTAAACCTGAAATAATAGGAAATGGTAGCCTTTTCTGACTTGAAAGGAGAAATTTATTTTCTCTTCTGGTCTAGACAAAGAATCCTAAAGCTACCTTCAGCTGCCTCTGGTGTTGATGGCATGTTTGACGTCCACCTTCATCCTGCCATATGTTAATAAAAACATTTGAAACAGCTTCCCTGATAGTTTGTTGTCACTGGAACTGAATATAGCTTCATCCTCCTTTCAATCTAACATAATAAATAATTTCATCCTTTGTAGCAATCAATTAATCACTCTGTGGGCAAAAGCCAGACAATTATTTTGAAATCACAGACAAATGCTGGTGTGATATCTTAAGGTGCTTGTTTATGTCAGACATGATATTGATACCACAGTGTATATTTTTCCTAATTACATGGAAGTCAGTGTAGTCTAAGTAAAGAAGTTAAGAATGGTAATATTGTTTCTTTTAACATACAAGTTTTCTTATCTATGAATATTAAAGGTATTATTTCAGTGACAGAGTCAACGCAGACATAGTTTATTTCAAGTCAGTCTATTTTAGGCAAGGTCCCATAAGCTAGGTAATGGGCTAGAAGGGAAAGACTGAGAGGTCAAGACACTATGAGAAGAGGCACAAGAATTGTTACTTCAATCTGTCATATAACTTGAAATGATTGTCAACTGGACAACAGAGTTGCCTCTTTTATTAGCACATTCAAACAGCAGCAGAGAAAACAACCTTCATTCGATTCTTACTGAGATTTATTGTTTTTAATAATGTCACTTTTCAGAAGTATAGTCATGTGCTCACTTAGACAGGCTGACAAAGTGAATACTCATATGTAATGCAAAGTACCTCTCAGGTCATACGTTCAGACATATATAGTGCAGTGACAGGTCAATCAAACGCCCACAGCAGACAGCAAACCCCAGCCTCCCTTTCCCATCAACCAGCTCTCATTTTGCACCAAAGAACCCACAATGGAAAGCTGGCAAAATATAGAACACAGATGGCTACCGACTGACATGAAAAGTAAATTTTATTAAACATGTTTACATACATGAGTGGGAAGTTCATTTAAAAGCACAGGGGAGTGTTAAGACAAGTGGTCAAAATAGAAAGATACTACCCAATTATAATCAGTTGGTCGTTGGCCACTAAGACAGAACGGAATCTAGTAGAAGTGCACCAATTGCTTCGGTTCTTCCTGCACAGCATGGTGAGTGGTGGTCAATCTGTGCCCTGTGGAATGATGGGCAGGTAGTTCTGACATGTGTAAATCATAATAAATAATTCACTTGGTGCAGGCAGTATGTCTATGGATTAAAACCTAGTGTGTACACAGTGTCTACATGTGTTACAGCCCCACGGGAGGAATCTACACCAAAATATTTATTAGAAGGAATTTGGTCCATACTACATCACGTTTTCCAGAGGGTAAAAAATAAAGTCCATCTATAGACATTTCACCCCAGACCCACATACTGAGTCTGGCTAAAACCTGCAAAATGTCTGTAACAAAAATGGATGGCTTAGATTTCTTGATTATTTCAGTATATTAATTAACGAGCAAACTGTACAAGTACATGCAACATACAAGCTGGCCTATGTGGAGCAAACATACATTATTAAATAACCTTTTGTCTCTTTGCTTTTTTCTTTCTTTTTCAATTTTTTATACAAAATATGCATGCAGCTTTGAACAGCTCCAAGTCATGCTGCTCTAACTGTGAAATCACAAAAGTTGAACGACTCATAAAAGGAGGGAGAGCATTATCGATGCAGCTACAGGGCCACGCGCCTGCAGCATGTATGCAGAGGGTCACGAGGGGGGTCCAAGGCCAAGAAAACCCAAATGAAGAATATGCAAGTTGGAATTTGACTGTATTCTTTTTCTTCCCCCAAAGTAAGATCTTGTGCATTAAAAAAAAAAACAAGCTTTGTGCTTGCATTGATCTTAAAGAAATATGAACTAAAATCCAATAAGAACATTAGTTTAGTGCAGAGTCTAGGACCTGGAATTTCCAGGGCAATAGTAACCAGCTCATACCATGCTCTTTCCAGGGCAGATGGGAGAGTCTACACTGAGGCATGGCCGAGAAGCCTGGGTATAGCTGAAAGTGTCTTAGGCTCAAATCCACTTTTAGTCACCATTTTGGGAAGTTGAGAGTATGGTTCCTACCTGTGAGCATGTTTTTCTTTTGTTATCTGGAAGTAAAAGGCAATGCAAAATGGTTTCTGAAGCATTACTATATGGCTAGCCTTCATCCCCAGCATTAGTTGCAGATCGACTTGAAAGTCTTTCATGTCAACAATGGAAAACATGAACAAATTATCTGGAATGCAAACAGATACGCTCTTCACTGAAATGGGATTCTGTGACTACCAGTTTGGAAGGTGAGCTCTTTTTTGGGGGGTGGGGAGGGGTTGTACATACAAGACTTGGAAGAACTGTGAACTGACTGGCAATGATACCCTTCCCTGGCTTCACCTCACCCAGCTTTTGAAAACGTCCGGGGGAAAATGCTACAGAAAATGCTTCAGCCCTTTTCGGTGCTTTTGGAGAAAGAAAGGAAGAGCCTCTGTTATCACCACTAACCCTGTTATGACAAAGCAAAGGGAAAAAAAACTAGTGGAAACCACAAAGACAGTGAAGACAGAAACAAAGACAAAGGGAGAAAAGAAACCAGCAAACAGCACACAAGTAACTAAAGCACACAGACAAATAAACAACCTTAAACACCAGGGAAGTAACCCCGCTTGTGGTCTGTGCAGAAACGTGTGATGTATGACTTTTCAGAGTGAGAGTTTCCAGTTTGTTCTATTGTGTGTGTGTGTGTGTGTGTGTGTGTGTGTGTGTGTGTGTGAACTGGATGTTTCCTCTTTTCCTATTTGCTGGAAGCATCAGTGACTCTCACTAGCATGTCTTCTTACTGTATTCTGAATGACTGCCTTGTTCTGTCATATGAAGCCATGTTTTAAACAACAATTGGGACATAATACTGAAAAACTACTACAGGCAAAACACAAGTTGATTGTCTGTCTCCAACAATGCTCTTGATCATGAAATATCTGGTTCTGATAATTATCCTGAAATGTGAAGTTTGGTTGGAAGGATAAGAGTTTACTATGATCGGATGCAGGGAGGCCCAGATGAACTCTCCAGAGATGACTGGGAAGCCCGACGGGTCAGGGGAGTGAGGGTGGGATCCACCAGTGATGACGGAGGGAACAATTTATACCATCCAATCACCATGCTAGACAGATCAAGTTCTTCCAACAAGATTTGAGCCACACCCATGAAACATTTGTGGTCCATTCTTCCATAGTCACCCCAGACGATCACCTGTAGATAGAAACACAATGTAATTTGATCTTCCGTTTTCCATATGTGAGAGGGTCACATCTCCCATTCTGTAAATGCGTGGAGAAGGTAAAGGTTAAGACACAAGACTATCTTAGAGAAAGCATGCAGACAAATATCTACACATATGCTTAGGTCAGTACTGCCTTTATGGAACTTTCATATAATAAATAATGATCAGGCTCTAAACACTTTTACTATTAACTACACTGGTGTCAGACAAGCCTTCCAGTACACACATTCTTGGGTTCTGCATTCTAATCCTGGGGTAAACCATTCACCCCATGGAACTCTGCTTTCTCAGTGTACACCGACAAATTACTTAATTTCTGTGATCCTAATATATATATTTTTTTACTATAGAAATAATGATATTTAGGGAACAAAGGTCTTAGAACCTTTAAAAGAGGTATGTATGGAAGTACCTAACAACAGCTATTTGTTGGTCTCCATTCTCTTCTACATTCTTCCATTTTATGGTTTATGTCTGATACTAAGTAATGATTAATCAATTATTGCTATCATTTTTGCCATGGTATCTTTCTCTCTATGTATCTATCTACCTACTTATCACATATCGATAAGTTTATCTATCTATCTATCATCTATCTATTTATCTATCTATCCACCAATCTCTATCTCTATATCTACCTATTATCTAGCTATAACCTATCATCATCTTCCCATCTATCATCAAACCTATCTACCATCAATATTACCTACTATTTAACTCTATAATCTGTCTTCAGTACGGTTATGGCTATGTATCAAGAAGAGAAAAAAGTGATAAAGAGGTCAAAGTTTGGAGAGGGTAGAGACAAGGAGGGAAAGAGAAAGACATTAAATTTTGTTTCCTTCCACTACATATATCAGATATTGCTAATACTATAGAGACTGCATTATAAATTGACCAGTTTATATATTTCTACCTAATGACATTAGTAAATTAGGCTTTACTGAATTGATTTTCCTCAATGCTATCCATATCTTTAGTTAGACCAATAGATATCACCATAACCAGCTGAGAAAAGTGTTACTGACCTGAAGGACTTTACCCTGTGGACTTTCATCAAAAACAAGGGACTGCTGATATAAAGGGTCGAGAGTTTTCCGTGCGATTCTTGTCTTCTTTTTGGCAATACAGGCTCCATTTTCCAAAAGATAGACTTTCACATAGGGCGCTAAACAAAAGTGAGTAGACATGTGAGAATGTATTGATCAAACTAACTCTGTGTTTATGAGTTGATGCTTCATTGGGGACTTGGAGATTCTTACTATCTGGACATTTTCATAGGTCTATAAACTCTTCATACAATCCATACATCACATCACCACTTCTGTGTCCTTCCTCATTTCAAAGGGATGTCCATTCAGTGGTCTTGACTCAATTTACTTGAGTCAGGGCTGGCATTACAGTACAGTAAACATCTTAAATCTCAGTGTTTTGTGTTTTCTTTTGTGGTTTTGGCTATGCAGAAAAACTCTGTAGCACAAAGAATGGCTACAATTATATTTTTTTTAGAAAATAACAGCATTTTCCTAGTACTTTTGAACAAAGTAATTGTGAAAACAAAACCCAGATCCTTTTTTATAAAATCAAATATCACAGAAAATTGCTTTTTAAGGAAAATGATTGCTTAAAGCAAAATCCAGTTTCAAATGCATTATTCTCTCACCTTTTAGCTAAGATCAATTATAAAGCAAAATGCAACAAAATTTTCAAGATTTTTCATATTTAAGCTTTACCCAGGCACTGGAGAGATGGCTCAATAGTTAACAGCACATACTCCTCATGCAGAGGATCCAGGATCAGTTCCTAGAACTCACAGGGCAGCTCACAACAACCTGTAACTCCTGTTCCAGAAGGTCCAGTGCTCTCTTCTAACTCCTCTGAGCACTTCATGGATGTACAGAGGTGCACAAATCAACATGCACATTAAAATAAACACAGCCAAGAAGAGCCCAGTCCACATCAGTGCTACTTTTCCTTACCAGGGGTAGACTTGGAGCCAGGCTTTTGTGTAAGGCTCCGGGCTCTGATAACTTCAACCTCCAATTGGCCCTTTTTATCCTCCATTCCGATTTGGATATCACCTGAAAGTGAAGACAAAAGAAGATTGCAGCTTCTATTCAAATCATGAGCTGAGGAAAAAGGTTGAGAAATACTGGTGGATGCTGAAGTGTCATTTCTGTGATGGTTAATATGAACACCACCATATTATCCAAGCCAAAATGTACTGGCATCAAACTTCTACCAGCACTGTATGGCATTTAAAGGTTGGGGGACCAATATGGTGCATATTTTGTAAAGCTATCAGATTAAATGTGCTCTTCTTTATTCCAAACTTATTGTAAGTTTTATAAAACTGAATTAATATGGAATTTTGTCAAATGTGCTTCTATATGTTAATATGGGTATTTTTCTTCTTGGTGAATGAGGTTAATTACATTCTTTTTTTCAGGTATTAAATCAACCATGCATTTGTGATAAGAAGTTGGTTGTATTATCATTACTTTTAATATTAACATATTTGTGTTGTTTGAGTTTGTAGAGACTTTTTGGAAATATGAGTTAGGAGGGGAAACTACTTTAGGATGTATTGCATGAGAGAAGAATCTATTATCAATTAAAATCAGACTTCCGGTTTGGGAATCGTATTTAATCACTGAATTTTAAAACATGGCTTCTATTATACACTCTCTTCCCTCATTCTGGAACAATGATTATATAAACTTTAGAATTATTTTTTCCCTTTCCATATCTCCTTACTTATACTTTTCATTCTTCTGTTTCTCCAATTAATTCTGGATACCGTCTTATGGCTTATCCTGCAGTTAATCAGTTTTCTCTCTGGCTTTGCTAAAATAATGCAATCTTTCAATTCTTAAGTTAGTTACATTTCTTAGTTCTAGAAAACTCAGTTTTATTTTTTTAAATTATTATCTTAAGACTTCTCAAATTTATTCTTTACTCCTTGAGCCATATAATCTTTGAAGGATTTATTTTTATTTTGTGTATGTATGCACACCTGTGTGGGGGTTATGGTTATGCATGCCTTGTGACCTGTGAGCCCATAAGAATGTGTTGGATCCTCTAGAACTGCAGTTACAGCTACAGAATATGGATTCTGAGAACTAGGGTCCCCTGGGAGAGCAGTGAGTGCTCTAATCCCTCTCTAATTTTTTTCTGGTTATCAGTGCCTCGTACCTGGTGATTGTATTTACAATATTGTTTTCAGAAAAATGTTATCGTGGTTATCATTTTTAGAAATTATTGACTTCCATAAACTGTGTGCAATCTCTGATCAGTTCAGTGAATGGCTTAAGTAATTCTAATTCCCCATTTCTAACGATACTCCCATTTTACATCCAACTTGCCTATATTTTTAAAGTAGAGACAAACCATTTAATCTGAACGAGGAAAAGGGTGATCACCAGACCATACTTCTTTCAATCATTTGTTGTTGATTTTGTTCCTTACTGTTTAAGCTTGTGTCTTGTGACTCCTAACACACAACTGTGTTGTGTTCCTTCAATGTCACCTATGCCTTATGTTTGAGAGTAGTAAACTTTCATTTGTAATACTACTATACAATTCTAAACAACCTTGTCAACTATAAAACTGCAGAAGAATAATCCTTACCCATGGCAGGGGTAGCAAGAGTTTGGCGGCCAACAAGCTGAGCTGGCCCCAGGCCATCAAGAAAATCACTGAACTGACTGTCGGGTCCTACTCGAACTCCAGGGAATATTAAGCTACAGAAAATGAAAGAGAATAAAAACAATTTAGACTTCTCCTCTTGGCAGTTTCTTTTTAACAGTTCTGATCAGCAGATACACCCCGGTTGTTTACTCATGATACCTACGAGTCAAGCAGATGAGCCTCAATGGCGACTGAAGGGAGCTTTCAAATTTCACCTTAAGGCCTGGGGTCCCATTCAGGAGCACTCTCTAACAATGTTTAATATGTCAACTGTTCTACATATTTATAATTTAATATCATTAGCTTCACATGTTTATTCATGAGCTTTAGGTGACATGAATGCAAAATCCTTTAAACAGCTGCTAGTATATTTAATAAATATTCTTGGACAGTACAACTTCTTATTTACAATGAAATTATTTAACATCTTCAATTTTGAAAATTTGTACTTATCATTACTAGTGTGTGTGTGTGTGTGTGTGTGTGTGTGTGATTATGCAGGCATGCACATGTCATAGAGGTCAGAGGACAACCTTCAGAAACCAGCTCTTTCTTTACACCTTCAAACTCGGGTCATAAGGCACATGCTTTCCCTATGAAGCAACCTTACAGACTGTAATTTATTAAATTTGAGTTGTTTTGAAGGGGGTTAAATGCTGGTGACTGGATAATTATGAAAAACTTGTAAGTGGTTTGTCTCTTGCAATCTCACTAAAGCATATAGTTCCAACCCCAAAGATCTTAAGTGTGTGAAAATGCAGATTTTGTGAGGTAACCACACAACTTAGTAAACCTTCTCACAAATAAAAAGAAAATGTTCTTATACACTTTCAGAAATACCCAATTTTAGAGTTAAAAAGCTGTGATTGGAAAAATGAGGTAGATAGTCCTTTTTCTTTTATGTTGAGATAAAAATGAATTATTGATATTTTATGTAAGTTCTTATAGGTAAAAACATGTCAGGTTCACAGCATCATAAAGATCAGAAAAACTTGGAGAGAAATTGCAGAATCAGAAATGAGTTTCTCGCATCTAAATTTTCATTCTGCTTCTGGTGGCAGAGCTAGGCTGTATGTTTCCTATATGAAAAAAAGTCGTTAAATGTGGCAGTTCCATACTATCTGTTCCGTGAAGGACAGCATTTTCTTTCTTTGATAGGTTTGACTTGGGATGTGTCTGCCAGTGTTTATAGAATGTCAGGCTAGTAACAGAGGGTGAAACTTCCGGTTATGTGAATAAGTGACACAATAGGAAATCCTAAACAATGCATATCTCAAGGTGCCATGCAGCAAGACGCCACTCACTTCCCCTCGGAGCTGTAACTGTTGATGCTGCCATCCGTGGACNTGCCATTCCCGTTTCCGTACTCCGCTGGATGGTACTTTTTAACTTCTTGTGGCCCGACTCTGATCGGGAAGAATGGAAACAAGCACCAAGTTTTACTTAGCCAGCTTCTCCCTGAATATCAACTGACTCTGTGAAAGCAATAGTTACTTTCCATTGGCATTACAAGTTTAATAAGAACAGCTGTGACCTAAGAGAATAAATCTCTCTCCGAAGAGTTCTTTCGTTGAGAGGTGAGCAGCAGGTACAACAGCCCACAGCTACAGGCGTGTCCCGCAAGCATCTCTGACCCTGTGAATGGAAGTGAACTAATGTAGTACTGCTATGGCAACTTCATTGAAAAGAATAGATCTGGTACTCGATTGTTACATGGAAAATAATCCTGAGCAATTTCATAGGTTACTCTTGTCTGAAACAGTACAGCTGTGTGGAGTAGATCTAAAGGAAGGCCATATCCTACAAACATGAGAGTTCCCAGAATGAAAAACCCGATAGCATTGGTGCATCCATGTATCAAGAACCTTCATATAAAGAAATAGTAATTATTTGGTTTCTTTGATGGTTTTTACAATACCTTAATTTAGAATATCTAACCTGGGGTGGAATATGGGTTACCTAATCAGGTAGAACAGGTGTAAACTATCTTCATTCTAAGGAAGCATGGCTCTCTCCAGCTTTCTGATTCAGCCCTATAACCTGCCTGCCATTTAGGGGGAGTTGTTATCATTTAAACTGTATATTAGCTCTTTCCGTTTCATTTTTTCTAAGGTAGCATCTTATTCTGTAGCTCAGGTTAGTTTTGTCCTCCTGAGGTGGCACTGACCAGCTTTGAGCTCCCAACATTCCTGCTTCAGCCACCACATGCAGATATTTTACATATGTGCCACCACACCAAGCTCATTTCAGTTGTTCATAAACTAAATACAGAGCAATGTCTTTGATCCCTGTGCAATGCATTACCCAGTATTTTACTCATAGCTTGACAGTGATATACATACAATCAATGCCTAAAGATAAGGCAAACTACTAAGCTTTTTTCCATAGACAAAGTCCATATACATTTCTGCTTTACCTTTTTATGTTGTATAATTTAAGACTCATTAGAAACATATAAATACTTTTTATATATAAGATAAGCATACATACAAAAATATTCATTTGCCATTATCTTTCACAAATGTGGGTATTTAAGTAAATTCTTAAATACATCATATAAATGGTAACATTTTGCCCTCTCATTTTGGCCTCCGTGTGTCTTTTGCATTTTGTGTCATCAAATATAAAATAAACTTATTTAACACTTATATAAGTATACTGCATATTCTTATAGATGCTTTTGGTGGATTGATTTATTACAGTTTTTACTGCTTACTTTCTTACTGCTATTTTTGCTAAAGAGAATGTATATATTACAAAGTGTTAAGTACTACAGAAATAGCAAACATTGAAGATGGTCTTTATCTCCTTCTCCTACTTCAGGATTCTTCTTTTCTCATGCCTATCCGTCATAAAACTTCCCTCTACTTGCTGTTATTTTGGAGCTAAATAAATATCTGGGAGTGCAGATGATATGTGAATGTTGCTCACTGCCATCCCTCTTGTCAAGAAGGATACTTTTAAACTCAGCACATTCTAGTGTGCCATTTTCTCATTATAGCAATATAACACACTAAAATGATAGCACTGCTGTGTTAGATAGCAATGCAAATTTCAAACTAAACTATGCCTTCACTAATAGGCATCCTAATTATGATACAGAAGTTTTTACAGAATAAACCCCAAGAAATTGAAATGCTAGTGATCTCCATTGTAATTTCTAAATTGCCCTTCAAGAAAGGACTTGGCATTTACAGTGCTATCAACACTCACAGCCATGTCCCAATTTTCCCACCGGAGAGTCAGGAGTTCTTTTCTTATTTCCCCTTTTGGATCTCTTGTTTTTACCATGTGACTTATTTTTATAGAACATGTCTACTTACTGAGGACAAGAACTTCATTCATGGCCACTGTAACTACTGTTGGCATTCATTTGTTTATATACCATGTCTACTTCTTAGGTGTAGTTATTTAAGAAATTAGAGTGTTGTTATAACATCTCTCATTTATGCCTATAAATTTGTTAGATCCCACTTCAGAGATAGGAGAAAGCCAAGGGCATACATGTTGAATGAAAATTCTAATCCAAAAATCAGAACCACTTCAAAATTCCCAAGCTTTATGGGTGCTGATATGATGTTACAAGTAAGACATTCCTATGTGATAGGGTGTAATCAAAATATAGGTGGACTAAAAGGGCTTCTGGGGTAAGAAAAGTCTGTTTTCTTTAAGAATTGGCCCCTGGTATGTCAATCAATCTCCAGAAGATAGCCCACACCATGAGCATATGAACAGCCCAAAGAAGAATCAGTGGGCCATAAAAAAATAGAGAAAATATGAATTTGGAGAGGGGTGGGAGACATGGGGAGGAGTATGGGATAAATATAATTAATATATACTGTATGCATATATGGATTTCTTAAAATTTGTTTAAAGTATTATATTAAATTTTCAGAGTATGAGTAGAATGCACATGAAACATGAATAAATTTCATGTTTAACTTAGTCCCACCCTTAAGATCTAATTAAGTATTTGTAAATGTCATAAAGTGTATAAAAATATGACAAAACCTGACACACTCTGTACCCAGGCACATTAGATGAATGCTATTTGGTCTGTATTATCAAAGTGTCAAGAGCAGTGGAGTTATGATGATTGTTTACCAAGGGCTTGTGAGGCAATAAGGCCAGAGTGGAGTACCAATTCATACTGAAATAGAGTCCTAGGGGAGACTGTAAGTGGTGAGGGTCTATTGGGAGCTGGAGGAAAAACTAGTAAGAGGATTAATAGTGGGAGTCTTGATTTCTCATTCCTTCATTCATCCTTCAGACAGTAATTGCTTACAAAAACTTTCCTGTTTTCTGAGATGTGAGACACATATTAAAAATATAAATGTTCTGCTACCATCAAGATTACATTATACTTTGCATATACAAGGGAAGAAAACAACCAAGCTATATTATTGGAGGCAACACTGGACAGAGTAAAGATACAGATAGCAGTGGGGTGGAGCAGCAGTGACTTCATCTGCAAAGCCATGAAGGAGAAGGGACGTTCCACACTGCATGATGGGTCGTGGAAACAGTGACGGGGAGGGTGAGCAGCGCACTGGTGAGCAGCACGCTGGTGAACAGCACGTTGGTGAGCAGCACATTGGTGAGCAGCGCACTGGTGAGCAGCACGCTGGTGAGCAGTCTGCAGAGATGGTTTGTACAGTGGCTCTCAGGTCCCTGAGGTCCTCCTTTGAGATGATGTTGAATCTGGCCCAGAGATCTGCTGCCACAGATCCCAGGACTCCATGTGTATCTGGTTATCCAGGTAACCGAGTTGTTGACAGCCCACACCTGATTTTTTAAAAATCTACTAAACACAGGTTAAACTATTTAAACATAGGTTTAAATATTTAACACCTGTTACACATTTGTTCGGCAGATGTAAAGAAAGAAACTTTAGAAATGAATAACCTTTATTGTTTGTACTTTCACTTATAATTTTTATGCATGCGTGTGTCTGAGTGTATGTGTCATGTATGTGCAGTGCCCACAGAGGTCAGAGGAAAGAGTTAGAATCCCTGGGAACTGGATTTACAGGCAGTTGTGACGATACAAGAGTCAGGAGTGCAACTCAGGTCTGCTAGAAGATTAGAGTGAATTCCTAATGATTAGCCACATTCCAACTCTAATTTGTTTCCAACTTTAAACTGACATATCCGTTTTTCTAAAAGCAGGGTATAACTCTAGAAATTTTTAGGGCTGTTTTAAACTCAATAATTTTCATATTGTATATGCAATAAACTTTGGAAAAAGAAAAATATTACAATTGAGAGGTAAGTTTTAAATTTTTATGTTCACCCAATCCTGTAAACTCGAATAATGCTTTTATAATTTTTAAGCCTTGCTTATTTCTTAGGGGAGAAGCCAGCCAAAGAACCGACACCCACTGGTTGACTTATTTATGTTAACAAATATCAACGAAAAGATGCCATTGGACTGAGCCTGAGAAAGGCCTGACTAGAAGCGAAATAAGCAGTTTCAGCTTTGATTCTGCCTTGTTCAAATTCATAAGGACTATCAGGGCTTAATGGTAATTTAGAATGTGAGAAAAAAAGAATGTAAGAGCTAGAGGGATTATTGTCTTATGTGTAAAGAAGTTGTAAATAGACAGAAAGGTAATCCAGGAAAGAACACTGTGCAGTTTTTATTCTGGGCCCAGTCTCTTTTCGATGCTGGCATATAGCCATGAGTTAAGAGAGAGAGCCTGGTCCTAACAGGGCGCACATTCTAGAAGTCACAACAACTTGTTCAAATCACTTGAGTTAGCAGTAAATGTATGGCTAGAAACCCAGGTTTTGGGATCTCACGATTGTGATCATTCTATCATACTACAGTTTAGAAAAGCATAAAGTCTGGCCTTACCTGCTTAGTAAACAATGAATGGTTTTGCTGTAGATAGTTTTCTGTATCCTTTTATATATGTATTTCCATATTCATCTGTGAAACTGCTAAAATCCCAATCTGCATAGGCATAAATGCATTCAATCATGTGGGCACTGATAACATCCGTATATTATATTTTGTCACTATTAACATCTAATGAGGAATTATTTAGCTTATAAAGATATGCAGTCACCTTATCCAATTATGGCATGATTTTATTTGAAAATCCTGCTTTAAGTATTTTACAATTGTAAAGGTTAGAAAACAGTGCATTTTCACATAAATCATAAACTCATGAAGAATTAGTAAAATATGTAATGCTTCAAGTAATATCATGCTGTTGTAAAGCAGTCTCCCAAAGGACTTTACAAAATATGTCATATTTTGCATGTGAACTCCCTTTGTGTATTTGGATACATGAGTTTTATGAACACGTACTGACTCACTAATTCATCATATACTCTTTAAACATAAACAAGCTATACTATGCCAAGCATCACTCTGGTGTGACAATACAACAGTAACAGGACAGGGTAGAACATACCAATGCTTATGTATGAGCGATAGCCATAAGAAAAAGGTTGGACAAGAAAGAAGGACAAGACACAACACATAGAGGAAGTGCAAGTCTAAGTTTCTAAGTGTAATCACCCAGAAATGAACTATAGGGAAGGTGTATGAAAGGATTTGGAGGGAGGAAACAGAAAGAAGAAATATTGTAATTGAATTACAATTTCAAAAAAACAAAAAACAAAACAAAGTAATAAAAAAAGTCATTCAGGCATGATAGTACGTGCTCCTAGAAAGAAAAGCAGGATATATTTTATTTCATAGGTGAACTTTATTTTAAAACTTTTTAAATAAAAAGCAAGTATATTCATGCCATAAACAAATATATAAGATATAAAAGTAGAAAGACACTATTGGGGGGAAGAGGAGGTCAGTAGAAGGAGAAGGGATGACACATGGTATTGTGTTATGAATTCACAAACATAAATAAAGTACATGTATAGTTAAGAAAACCATTAATTTATGCTAACTAAATGTTAATTTTTTATAAAGGGACTAACAGTAGTCTATACAATTGTGTGTTTGTGTGTGTATGCGCGTGTGTGAGCCTGCACATGGAGGCCAGATGTTATTAGATATCTTCTATTGTTCTGTATCTTAGATTTTGAAGAGTTGTTCGTTGAATCTGGTTCTCTCCCTTTTGACTAGACTGGTTGGCCAGCAAGGCTCCCAGATCCTATATCCATTCCCTATTGTGATGTAGGAGGGTCATCTATCTATGTGTTACTTTCATTGGTTAATAAAGAAACTGCCTTGACCTTTTGA